>OU383776.1:54880107-55065570 GCA_910950805.1 Acrocephalus scirpaceus scirpaceus
TGCACAAATTTGCAGTAGATAACCAAAGTTAAATGATGACATGAGAATGTTTGTTTGCTGCAGCGAGTTCTGTTTGAAGGTAAGTGACCTTCTCAGAGCAGTTGATGTGGATGCATGTGACACCTGTAGAGGACTGCTGCCTTGAAGCATCTTGTAAAATGAGCGTCTGAAACGTCAGTGGCATTTAATGCACTGTGAGCTAATAAAGTCATGTGCTTCCTCTAAAAAAAAAAAAACCAAAACATACACCTTTGCCTCAAACAAAAAACAACTCCAAAACCAAACCAGAAGGAACCGACCAAAAACTCCAACAGATTGTTGTTCACAACATTGTTGTTTTTTTTGTGATAAACAGTACCACCAACAATATGAAGTTCTCAAGTACTTCATAATTATAAGAAAGTTCTTTGGTAAAAGTATTTAGGTTTTGTGTCCCACAGTATTGCAAGAGTTTATTGTGCTGTGAGGCAAAATACCTAAATGTTCCAAAACGTTGCAGTCTTGCTGAAATCACCTTTTTTTGGTGTGGTTGGGCTTTTTGTTTGGAAGTTTTTTGTTGTTTAAGGGTAGGGGTACTTTCTTAGAGGTAAGTTAATGTCTGGAAGCTTGAAATTAATATTTATTTTGCAACAGTGCGTTCGTGCTTGAGAATTGCTAACCTTTGTTTTCACTGCTTTGTCTTATCCTGTTAGGTTTTTACTCATATGTATCAAGCTACTCTGTTTCTTTCAAACAGGGAAGAGCTCTGCTTAACCATTGGTACCACTGTTCCTGGAAGTATTGGGCTGTATTCATATAAAAGTAATTTTTTTTGTTAAAGGTTGTACTTCATTTCTGTGAGAAACCTAGGACAGCGATTTTTTTGGTTTTAACTTGCAGGGAGTTTGCTCAGTATAGGCACTTCCTACAGAACAGTGGAAGAAAACCTGAGAGAACGTACAAGATAGTTCATTTATACTCTTATATACAATCTAAACTTGTTGAGTAAAGCTTTCATACACCATATATTCAAAAGGTCAGCCATATGTTGAAGTGTTGCTTAACTTATATCTGGAAATTGGAAGGTGGTAATTTGTTCTACAGTATTCCAGTAGTCAAAAATACATGAAGAAGGCAAGAGGATAAATTTGAAATAAGAATTTTACAGAAGACTTACTGAGATACTCCAATATGGCTTTGCAGTGATGAGTTACAATTTTGTATCTTATTTATAACTGATACTATATGACACTTCCAAACATGTTTTTTCTGATGTTAAATGATTATTATTTTGTCTTGAGCTCAGAGTCCAGAATTGTGGAAAAAGATGTAAGGGAATATATTATAAATGTGGTTATGGCATGAATTATTCGTAAGACACCAGGCAAGTTAAAAAGAGCTGAGAGGTGTATTGCTGCTTTTTGAACTTTTGTGACAGTAACTTTTTTTCATGTGCTGAAATCAATTTCTCTCACACATACTTTCAGAGTTGGGCTGTTGAAATGTCCTTGGAAAAGGGAATCAGTGCTGGTTGCACTGTCAGGAGATAGTTTTGACATAATGTGAAAGTGCAAGGTTTAAGTAGCTTAAAATGGCTTAAGTAGCCATTGTCTTTCATTTTGTCTTCATTAGTTCCTCACTTTTTCATAGGCTGCTTGAATTTTTTGTAACTTACAATTCTATCTTTGTACAAATGCAGGCATTTGGCAAGAATTTCACAGGTAATTATTCTGTAAGCCAGAAGGAGTTGATTACTTTCAATTTGACGTTAAGGGAAAGCAGTTTAGTATTTTAAGTCTGCTCTATTCTGGACACTCAGACCTGCAGGAAATAGAATTCTCTTCAGACCTCTTGCTCCAGGCTTATATCCATTACCAAATTACTTTAATTCTGACTGCTTCTTGACATCTGTACTTTGAAAGCAAAACTAGTGAGAGACTCCAAGTCAGAAATACAATTTAATAGGAGGAAATAAAGAAGTAAAATAAAATAAATGCAATAGTACTAAAGACCACTGACGGAGTCAGAATACAACCTGACACCCTGTTAGTTAGGGTGGTACTAGCAATCCAGATGAAATGGTCTTGTCGAAGCAGTGAGCCTGTAGAAAGGTCTGGTAGCTCTTGTCCCCTGGGAGTCCAGTGGGTAAGGCTGCCTGTGCTGTCCCCAAACCTGGATTATATCCAGGTGGGAGTGCTTGGCTCCTCCCCCTGGGCAGAGCATCTCACAATGGGCTGATCTCATTCTGTGAGTCATGCAGTGGGTCCTTGATGGCCCATTAAACAGAGATAACTCCTAGAGGGAGTTATCTATGAGTCATGGGTAAGGCATTGTTGGGCCCATTAACAGAAGATGAGGGAAACACTGCCCTACCTGGTTTCAACAGCTCACGAAGATGGGAATCGAATACATACTTTGGGTACAACTTACATTGTAACCTAGGACAACAGCTTTTTCTTGACATGAGGACATGAATGTGAGAGCAGAAATAACCACCTCTTCATTTTGTTTTGAACTTTGTTGGCAGAAAAAGCTCAGTATGGAGTTGTAGTTTTGTCTGAAAGGAACTGAACAGCAAGGAAAGGTGGAATAAATCTGGGAATTATATTAATTAATATATCCAGACATTGCATGACTTATTCTCCTGTCTCTTTGTGTTAAAACCCTTTAAATTTCTGTGTTAGATTAAAATTTTATAGTAACACTTGGTGGTTTTGAGTGGTATCATGTAGAATGTTGGAAAAATAAATTGACCCATTTTGTAGGAAAAGTGATGAAATGATGTATTTTCAAAACAGTTTCTTCAGGCTCTTTAAAGGCATTTGAACAGAGTTAACTATGCAATGCAATTTTTTAGCAATATTTAATACAGTAAAACAATCTTTTGTGGTTGTACAATGAAAATCATACAGATAATTCTGGTTGTTCATCTGTTCTATAGGTAGGTCTATATATAAACATATTACTGAAAATACAATGATAAATGAAAACAGAATTCCAATTCCTTACTAGTGTCCTAATTTTGAGAGCCTCTGGAATTGTTTTGTGAACATTGTGCATCAGTTTCTTGGGAGAGGGCTTCCTCTTCAGACTGCCTCCCTGAGCTCTTTGGAACGAGCATCACAGAATCAGTACCTCATAGCAGTCATCTGCAAGACCCTGATATATTTATTCTGTGTTGGCTTTATGGAAACCTCCTGCAGGAGTCTTAAAATTCTTGTGCTTTTTTAAGGTTGTGGTAGGGAAAAATTCTGTATAGTTTTATTTTCTCCATTTTTGATGCATCTTAATGTTTTCAGTATGACTCTTTATAGGAAGACATTTCTTTTGGTGAGAATGCTGTGTTTATTTCCATGTCTGCACTGGAATTTACTTGAAATCCTTCCATCCTTCTGCAGTGTTCCAGTATTCTCTTTGCTCTGCTTCAGCCTTCAGGGTTCAGGGAAGGAGGAGTTCATTTTCAGAGAAAGGACTGTGTTCCCCTGTGTTCAGAACTCAGCTGCGTGAGTGCCTGGGCAACTTGACCTAATAAAACATGCTCTGAGAAGGGATGGGACTGAAGAAATTGTTTCAAACCTGTATTATTCTTCCACTTCATAGAAGCTGAGGATAGAGGAGCAGAGACATGGATGCTCCTACACATGAGCCAACAAATTGTCAAGCTCAGTTGTGTAGGATCTAGCTCAAGAACAATGCATTTCAGAGGTAGGATGACTTGGGCAAAACCTGGTTTGGCATCCTCTGCCTAGGAGCTTAAGCCTTGCTCACTCTTTAGTATCACCTTTCTTTGCACAGTTGGTTTGGAGAAAGGCACGAACATAATACATAATTGTAGGCATCTGAATGTAACACTTGTATTGAAATCAAGGATGGAGTTATTTTAATTAGGAAAAATTATCAGATTAGGAACTTCCTCTAAATTCATGCCTGAATTTGCAGATGTATAGCTGAATGGTCGTGAACAGTACAGTGCATATGCCATTATACAGGTCTTCACAAATTGCTGAAGTTATACATGCTACAGATACGGTTAAGAAATGGGCAAGTATGACTTTGTCAGTGATAAAATGCGGAGTAAATGCTTATGCATATACAAGATGTTCAAAATCTGACTATTTTTACAAATACAATTGAACTTATGACTGTAAATTTAAATATCTCACTGTATGCAGACTGCTGAAATTAGAGATATTTCCCAGAAATGTAAAGAGAAACAAGATGCTTTGGAGATGAAAGATAAACAGGTAAGAATCTTGCTCTCTGACTCTTCTTGTTGTTTGGTTTGGGGTTTTTTGTCTGCTCTTCTGCTAGCAAAGGGGCAAATTTCTATGAAGATGCTGCAAGTGCTTGCACTCTTTGCTCCCTCCAGTATACAGTGTATCTTTAGAACTCTTATCAGTCAAACAGGAATTACTAAGAGAGAGGTGTATACTGCATAATATAAGTTACCTAATAAAATAGACAGTGTATGTGTATATATTGATAGACAGGGTTATATACGGACATGCTGTTTGTGATAGGCTTTCCTTGAAAAGCTCCTGCCTCTTTAGTGATCCACTCAGCACTTAGCATGCGCTTTACATGAGAGGCTGGGGTTATTCCTTTTAAGGATATACATCCTGCATCTTGTAAGAGAAATGTCCTTGCAAGGATGTGAAACAGTCTCATCTAAGCACTTAGTCAAGAAATGTATAAATGAAATGTATAAGGATGCAGTCAAAACTTCACAGTTGTGTTTGGGCTATAGATTTTACTTAATTGTAGACTTAACTTCAGATATATCAGGCAACTGTTAGCAATTTATTAACCTTTAAGGTTCTGCTTTTGTGAAAATGAAGGAACTTGAAGAATTGATTTATAGGCGTGATTGTACTTTTGCTTATGTTCTTCAACTGCCATAGTGCTATTGGAACTGTATCATATTACTGTTAGAACTGTAGCAGACTCTTGAGGTTTGGGTACATGGTTATGTCAGCATTTAATAGCAGTTGCACAGATATCCTAGGTATTTGTAGGTTCTGTATACCAAACTCATTTCTTGTTGGAAATACTCAAAATTTTTAGATTGAAGAAATTAATCAAGCATTCAGAATGAAAAAAGATGAAGAAACAAACAGGCAGAAGAAAATAAACCAAACTCAAAAAATAATAGAGGAGTGGCAGAATGACCTGGGTACAATGGCAGTCTGTGAGAATCTTCAGCCACAAATTGATGCTGTTAATACTGAGCTGAAGAAATTACAAGAAGAAAGAGCAAACATTGATAGTGATATGAGTGATCTAAGAGCAGAAAAAAACAACCAACAGCGGGAAGAGAAAAGTAAGTTACTTATTAAGGGTTTTTTTTGTCAATTCATTTTACTATTTTAGTGAATCTACTTGTACAGAATCTACTTGTCCTGCTGTAGTGAAGTAACTCAAGGCATTTACTTCTAACCTTATAGTTGGCTTACATGTATAGCAGTCCTCTTTCTTGTTACCAATTTTATTAAAAGTAACAACCACTTTCAAAATTGAACAAGAAGATTCAAAAGTAACAATTGACCTTAAAACTGTTCTTTAAAGAATCAGTGTTTCTGATCTCTGGTTAAGGAGACTCCTTTGGCAGTTTGGAAGTTTGGGGGATTTTTTTTGTTATAAAGGAAGGTGTGTAGTTAGCAGGTTGTGAAAAAAAATCCCAAACTTGATGGAGAAAGCAGTTTACTTTGAAGAGGCAGTATTTTAGCTACTTCATATATTATACACAGAATATTAGCTGCTCATGCTGCGTTTGTCCTTCTTAGATGAACTTCAGCTAACCTTAATTCCAGAGTTTCTTTACATTAGTCTGGGAGTTAAAATGAAATGAATGAAAAATGAAAATGAAATGAAATCAAAAAATTGAAGCTTGACAGGTGGTGAAGATATTGTATACATATTCCTCAGTTGAATGCTGCTCATTTGCACATACCTGTCTGGTACTTAACTTGCCATAGAATCCAAGAAGAAACTGAGGTAAGAGTCCCGAGTGACCTGTGGAGGGAGACACTGTATGTCTTATCTTGAACAGCACAAAATTCTCAGGTTTTGATCTCTGTCTCTTCTGAATAGCAGATGCTTTCATGCAAAGTCTGTTGTCACATATTTTGGGTTTTGCCAGCAAGAAATAACGCAGATATTTCACATTACTAGTCCTAATGTCTCTTTCCTCTGGGGATGTTTATGTTATTAAATAAAAAGGTAGAACAAGTCTTAAAAAACCACACTTTTAGGGCAAATTTCCTGTATTATTACTGTGTCTACCATATTTTGGTATTCTTTGGGTAAGTTTTTAATTCTATTTTAGATTTTAAGCTTTAATAGTTCTTACGATTTCTTCACAAGCAGCAACATCTCAGTTCTGGAAAGAGAAACTTAGTTCTTATCATTAACTAACGGCCTTAGTTTTGGAGGAGTGTAGTCACTAGATAACAGAAAATGCTGGTTATAATGTGCACTTGCTGTGGACTCTGTTTAAGAAACTACCTTAAATTACAGGAATAATTGATCGCCTTGGACAACTTAATAATATAATGCATATGAAGGAAGAGAACCTTAAAATGAGATTCCGAGACACACACTCTGCTCTTATGTGGCTAAGAAACAACAAAGACAAGTTTAAAAAAAACACTTGTGAACCCATGATGCTTGAAGTAAGATTTACTTCCATACCACTCTTTTAATGGTTAGATTATTTATGTCTTGCTAGGCTTCGAGAATGACTGGAAGACGTTTAAGACACATCTTGGAATGTTCTGCCAAGTACATGCAATATATTCATAATTAAAATTCCATAGACAATGTAGTAATTGAGTAAGGTGGGATGGCTCCTTTCCTCCACAGAAAGATGCCTGTTGCAGGTTTCCTCTAAGATGCAACCAGTTATTATCCTATCTTACTACTTAAGACTTAAATAGTTTTTAGTTGCTGCTCAAAAAAGCAGTGGTAGTTGCCGATTGAGTATCTTGCTTTACAGAACAACCTGCTCAGCTGTTGTTATTTCTCTCTTATCTCTCAGGGTTTTTTTTGGTTTGCTCTACACAGCCATCTAGAGACACAGAAATCTATTGCTAGTTTTGTATTATGTTTTGTTTTGATAGCTGCTGTACTGTCTAGGAATAGCAGGGTTAAATTTTTAAAGAGATTGTTCCTTTTTTTGTGCATTCTTCCTCTTGCCATATATCTTCCATGTAATGTGAATAGGATGAAGATGTCCAGTTGCACTTTTCAGAATTGCAAACTTACTTAATAATGTATTGCTACAATTTAAGTTAGTATATTAGAATATATATATACAAATTCTTACACTTTGTACATGTACTAGGAATGCTCAAAATTAGTGTTGTTTAGAATATAATCCCAAGTATTTCTTGTTATTACCAGAACTTTGAATTCCTCTTGAAAGATCACATCAAGATAATTTTATAAATGTTTCAATAAGGATATCTTTACTTAAAGCCTCATTAACCTCTGTAACATCAACTGATGTATAGATTTGTTTTCTCTGTGTCAAGGTGTAACCCCAGCCATCAGTCAAGCCCCAGACAGCTGCTCACTCACTGCCCCATTGCAGAATTGGGTAGAGAATCAGAAGAGTAAAACTCATGGAGTGAGATAAAGACAATTCAATAGGGAAAGCAAAAGCCATGCACATGAGGAAAGCAAAACAAGGAATTAAGTCACTGTTTCCCAAGGGCAGACAGGTGTTCAGCCATTTCCAGAAGAGCAGGGCCTCATCATGTCTCAGTGACTCAGCGTCTTGGTCTTGGCCAAGGACAGGGTTAAACTTTTGTAATGCTTGAGAGGATGTGTGGCTGAGGGGGTGTGGTCAGACCCTAATTTGTTCCGTATCACCTCACCTGAGGGGCTCCTGCTTTTTAGGATGGCATCCCTTTCAGGTTGGGAGAAGTTGTAGTGGGGAAGAGGCTGTCAGTATTTGTTGGGGGCTTTCAGTGTAAATTGTTAGTCTTACGCCTTTTATTATTAAAATTGTTGCAGTTACTGGTGGCTTTCTTCTTGCTGTTTCCAGTAAATTATTCTTATGTCAACCCACGATTTTCACCTTTTTGCCTCTAGTTCTTATCTCCATTGCGCTGGAAGAGGAAGCAGGGAGGAGACATGGGGGGCAAGGAGTGGCATGGTTTTAGTGGGCCTTCTAAATTGAAAAATATGATTCCTAAGCTATGATATTTGGGAAGCCATCACTCCAAATGTACCCTCTTCCTTCTCCTTCCCCTCACATTATATACAGAGCATGATGATCTGGAATATCTCTTTGGTCAGTTTGGGTCACCTTTTCTGGTGTGGTTTCCTCCCAGTCTCCCATGCACTCATACCTTACCACTGTGGCAGCACCAAGAGTAGAAAAGGCCTTGGCTCTGTGTAACCTCTGCTCAGAAACAGCAATCATCTTGGTATTATGAACCCTCTGTTCCTCATAAACCCAAAACACGGCCCCATAGTAGCTACTGTGGAGAAAATTAACTTTACCTCAGCCAAAACCAGTACACTTTGGTGTCATGTAAATTAGTCCAGTGTACTTAAAAATTCCAGCTTTCAGATTGCTGTTAACTGTACCCAGTCTTTGGCTAATTTGAGATTATTAAATTGTGTAGTTTTGTGTAATTTTGCCTTTGTGTGTCATGTATAGTGACATAATGTCCGATTACTAGTGGAAGTTAAATGAAAATTACGAACATCAACATTTCATTCAGATTTGAAAAGCTTCATTTTAAGTATGTGGGGGTTTTTTTCTTAGACATTCAAAGACACCTCAGCTTGAGGAGTGTGGTGTTTTCTGTTGCTAATTGAAAAACCCTTACTAATGCTGGAGCAGAGCCATTAGACATAAGATGGGGGTGGTTGCAATTGTAAGGTCAGGATGGAGCAGAAGAGAGGGAGGTGGTATGGAGAGAGAGGAAATTTTCATTTCCTTTATGAAAAAGGATATGGATGACTAAAAATTCAGTACATTGATCTGTGAGTTATCACAGGTTTCCTCCGAAGAGAACTGCTTGCAAAAAAGGCAGGAAATATATTTTTGAAGACATAATTCTTGTTTTCATTAAATGTAGGTATGGATATCAGTTTGACTATTTAAAATGTTTTTGGCGATGGTAAGTCGAATTATAGTAAATCACTTGCTCATTACCTTTCTTTATTAGATCAATGTGAAAGACAGTAGACATGCAAAATACATTGAAAATCACATTTCGGCCAATGACATGAGGGCTTTCGTTTTTGAGTGTCAAGAAGATATGGAAACATTTCTGGTGGAGGCAAGTTGGCACCAATTTTAAAACTTTATTAAGCACTGAAGTAGGATCCCTGAACTTGGGAGTCTGCCAAGTAAATCTGTATGACAGTGATAGATATCTGTATCGTAACAAGTAGATAATGCAAAGTATTCAGAGATTTTCTTCAGAATTAATGTTTTCTTAAAGCTTAGATTAACTGGAGGGATGCAGGAATATGAAGAAAATATGGGTTTTTAGATTGTCTTCCTCAGAAAGGCAGTAATCACTTAAGTAGAAAATACTGTGTACAAGAAAATGATTAGAGTGGAAATCTACTATTTTAGTACCAAAATTTTCTATTGCCCTTTGACTAAAGAGGCAGGAAGCATTTTTTGTGACATGCAAAATGTGGTCCAAGCAGCAAATAAAGCTTGTATTTTCATGCTACTGCTGTCCCCTGAATCAGTGGGAAGACTGTTCTTTTGAAAGTCAGGCAGATGATGCAGGAGGAAAAAAAACAGAAGATAAGGTATTAAACTGTCACAACATTTCCCAACTACAGTCAACACAACAGTGTATTAAGTGACAAATTGTCCTGCAATTTTTGAAGACTCATCCACTGTTCATGGGACTTAATCACTTTTTTATACCTGAACAGTAGTGGTGGTATCTCAGGTTCCGGGGGCTTATCTTGCTTGTGTGATTGCGGAACTCAGTTCAAGGCTGCTTTAACCAGCTCAACTGATCTTTCACTTATATGATTAGCTCTTTAGACTGAGCACTTGGCTCTGTATTTCTTTGATTGCTTTTATTTTCTCTAGCACATAGTGCTTTCAGGGAGTTAATAGAGTTTGCTTTTAGAGAACTCGGTTATTTCTGAGCCAGAGTGAATTTGTGAGTTTTCTCAGAGGTCATCAGTTGAAAATAATTCTGACTCTCTGAATCAATAATTAATATTTTATTTGCATGTGGTGAATTTTTCTGGTCTTTACCTAATAATCTAATATAATCTAAATATAGGTGCGTGATCATCAGAAACTAAGAGTGAATGCTGTATGTGCACCTGCTGAGTCATGTGCTGAAAATTTACCTTCAAGACCTATTGAGGAATTACAGTATGTATCTGATTGTATCAGGGAAATGGTTTTATACCAGTAGGTTTGTTTTGTTGCTGTATATTAGAATTTTTTATGCAAATAAAATCATCACCAGTTTGGTTCTAGTTAATGGGACTTCTTTCTGACCCGTCAGTAAATTCAGCTTGCTTACCTGCTGAATTTGATATGTGACGCTTGCTTTTTTATCTCTTCTTCAGCCGATACGGATTTTTTTCATATTTACGAGAGTTATTTGATGCTCCTCCTCCCGTGATGAGTTATCTTTGTTACCAGTACCGTGTTCATGAGGTTCCTGTGGGAACACAGAAGACCAGAGACATGATTGAAAGGGTAAGGTATCTGAAGCAGCGCACTCATCTGTAGTGTGGAGTTTTATTTTGGAAATTATTTGGTGAGTAAATGTGGAAAACGCAAAAAATTTCTTGAGCAATGTTATTTATCCTTTTTATTTTCCCTGTAGAAGTGGGAATGGTTCATTAAGGGCTAACATATTGCAAGACATTTTAACAAATTTGATCAACCTAATTATTCACTAAACCTAATTGACAGAATATAGCTGATGCTGCATATATAAACTGAACAACATTTTTAGTCAAGTGTACCTTACCCTGTGGAGGCTTTTTGCTGTTTCTGGTTTACTGGACATTTTTTTCTCTTTGTGTATCTCGAGTTACGGTAAATCTTTGGTTATTTATAGTATCTGTTTTGACATGAGTCATTTAAAACTAGCAGCTTCTTTTTTCCTACAGATGAATTTGCTTGACTAATACATTACAGCTCACTTTGTGATTTCATCTCTTAACTCTTGAGTACTTTGTGTCTTTGTTACACAGGGATATCTGTGTAACATGTTACATATCTGAAGCAAATTCAATCCACGTTCTCTATGCAGTACAAATGCTAACAGTTTTTTATTCGTGTCTATAATATCTTAACAATCAGACCTGTTTAGTTAGTTATGGTAATATACTCCAACAGTAACTCAACAGTTCTTTTCTGACAACTCTGAATTGCAAGTGTAATGCTGCATTAAACTTAGCATCTTTTCACAAAGATTGTTAATAAGTAGGTCTTATGTAAGCTGAAGTTTTTTTACTGTGTTTATCAATCATTTATTCCTTGTTCTGAAAAGTATTTCCTTAAGTAATGCTTTTGTCAGATTAATATTTTTCTGTGTTTCTTAGGTCATACAGGAAACCAATCTGAGGCAAATGTACACAGCAGAAGAAAGATACATTATTAAAGTATCTTCTTACACAAAACAAAACCTCTCTAGTAACACGTGCTTGAGAGAGGCACAATATCTCACTAGTTCAGTGGATATGGATGAAAGAGGACAGTTAGAAAACCAGCGACAGGTAGGAAGGTATTTCTGTAACTATATGTTGTGAACTACTACCCATTTTATGCATTAAGGAGAGCCTACTTGCATATATTAGTATGGTGTCCAGTAAGAATGCTAGTGGTGTGTGTTCTTTTATTTCAGGACATCAGTAATATGCTAAAGTCATTGGATGCACGTTTGACTGCACTATTCGACAGACAGAAGCTTCTGGAACAGAAAGACAATAAGCTCAGGCAAGAGAAGAAGGAGCTTTTAGAGAGAGGAAACCGGAGGAGGCAGTTGGAATCAAAAATTGGTGTGAAGTATGATAGGTAGGAAACAAGCTATGTTATCTATGAAAAAAATCTCTGCTTTTAAAATGATAACATAGATATTTTTGATTTCTCTTATTGCAGTATGCTTTTACCCTTAAAAAGTAATCAGTAGTTGAGCATCAGATAAAGGTGATAATCAAGACAAGGAAGGTGTTTAGAAATTATGACAGTATCTGAAACAATATGTAGCAATGTTCTAGATCATTTTCTGTAATAAAATCATATGATTTCAGTTAAATATCACTGCATGTATTTCCTCAAATATTAGGTCATTGTTCTGACTTTGTAGCACATATATAGATAATACCATAATGTGCATAAATGGTACTAAGTTAAGTGTGTCAGGGATTTAGTTAAGACCTCAATTGTCCATAGTAGGATTCATTATGTATCTTTTGTTTCTATGGTCCTCTGCAATTAGTTTTTCTGTTACCCTTTGTCATAAGGCAGAATCTGGGTATGGTTCAAAAGATGAGCACACACTCCCAGAAGGCAGTGTAGACAACATTAACATCCATCTGGATCTTTCTTGTTTCAAATTAGGAACACTGTCTATCAATTCTTCTACTATGCGCCTCATAAGAGAACTTTGTTCCATCCTGTCAGTGGTTTCCATGGTGGAATGATACGGGGCTGTTGTTACTAGTCTCTTGTCTATGGTGAACAAACAAAGCACACTCATCCTGTGCTGTAGAGTGTGTGCTATAGCCCCTGACCATCTTGATTGCTCTCTAAGTTTGTACCAAGTTGTTGAGGTTTGGCACAGTGGTCCAAACTGTGTGCAGTGCTGAACAGAGAGGAAAAATCACTTATCCTGCCTGTGCTTTTATTTACACAGCCAAGGACCGTGTTTGCTGTCAGGGTGCACTGCTTGCTTATGCACAGCTCACTGTCCACTAATACCTCAAGTCCTTCCCTGCAGAGCTTTGCTGCAGCCAGTGTGTGCTGAGCTGTCCTGCCAGGAGAGGACTGCATGTGTGTCCTTGCTAAATCTCATGAACCTTTTGTCAGCCACTTCCCCAGCTTCGGCAGACCCCTCTGAACTGCAGGCCTATTGCTCTCTCCCAGTTCATTGTCTAAAAACCTGACAACAGGGCCCTTTCTATTCTTTCATGTCACTGGCAGGAGTGTTAAATAGGACCCAGAACATAATCCTTGGTACTGACTTCTGGGCAAGGACAACAAACCAAGAGTGACCATAGAATCACTTTTTTTTTTGCTTGTTTAGTCTTCAGTTAATCCAGACTGTGGTCTTCAAATTTGAATGTATGAATAGTGTGGGACACAGCACTGAAAAAATGAGAGAAATGAGTCTGGATCCAGCAGAGGAAGGTGAAGCTGATGCAGGTTAATGCTTCCACATGTATCCAGTAGTGAGGTTAAGCCTGACTTCCCACTAGACACACAGAGAACACATCTAAACAGCCTATGTGTATGTAATTACAGATTGCACAGTGGACATACAGAGCAACTGGACAAATGTTGCCAACAACAAACATGGTTGCCTCATGTTTGTACTGTATCTGAGCAGAATGGGATTAACCTGATGCATTGTCTGTGTGTACCTGTGGGCAGTGTGGATCCCATTTACAGCTGGTTCCAGACACTCTGAATCTGCACAGTAACTACCCCTGGACCTCAGTCTCCTGAATTGCTGGTACCTGGAAATGCAAACCCCTGTGGCCCTAGTCCTGTTGACCTGTACAGACTGCCTCCCTCAGCCATGTGTGCCTGCATCCCTAGTTTCCCAGGGGCTCATTCTGTGGTCCTTGTCTCAGAGATACATAGGTAATATATATGTGTGGAGGTAGCCATGACTCCCCTAGTGTGCACCCCATAGCTAGTACTCCTGTCTGTCAGCCAGGCTGATCCTTCCAATAGCCATTTCTTCCTGTTGTGTCACCCTTAATGACCTGCATACCATCCTGGCTCCCAGGCCACTTGCTGTCTAGTGTGCCTTGGTCTTTATTAAGGATCAAACGCTCTCTTTCACACTTGTACCAGGGTGCTGGCACGCATCGTCCCACTTCAGTGGCTTTCACTTAGGTACACTCACTCTGGTCTCTTCAGCCAGGTTCAGCCATCACAGACAAGCAGGCATTCCCTCTGACTTGTGATTTGACAACAATTGCTTGCACTTAGACTTCCAAACACACAAGTGCTGAGTGGAGTCCCTTGTCCAAGAAAAGAGGGAGGAATGGAGTTGTGTAAAAAGACAATTTGCCAATTGGGCATGACTGGACAAGGGTAGCAACCAGCCCACTATTTACATCTAAGTGTCCCTCTTGCCCTCATATTTTTCATAACAGAGGTGTTTTCCTATACATGTTATTCTCCAAGTTACCTAGTTCTTCCCTTTCCTCACATTTGTTTGCACCCTTGAATATGTAATAGTGAGAGTCTTATGCTTTTCTGCTGCATCCCGTAATGAATACAATGTCCAGCACTTTGCTGTTCCACAGGAGGTTCAAAGGACTGGGCTGGGGGCTTAACAGCTTGGGTGGAGTCTCAGTAATGGCAGCTAATAGTGGCTTTGTGACTGCAGAGGTTAAAGGACTTTGTTCAGTCAGGGACACCAATATTACCCACTACAGACTGAGCTTTCTTTTGACACTAAATAGATAAGTAGTGAAGCTGGAGGTCTTGGCCTTTAGGAGCAGAGATTCAGAGCAATCTCCACTGAGATAATAGCAAAATGGTCAGAAACAAGACCACTTGTTGTGTTATATAATTACCTTTTTATTTAGGTATCTACTGTGTCATATACTTACAATATGATATGGAATGCTGCTTTGTCTCCTTTATGTTATTTTTACACTCTGCTGCTTCAAAAACATATCCTTGTGTTCATGAGCTACAGTGAGCAATTGCTAACCCTGATGAACCTTCACAGGACTTGCCCAGCAGTGAAGCTGCTCAGCCACATGGAGAAATTCGGGTCATGCAAAGTATCCCACAAATATACTACAGCATGTTTGGTGCATTCACACTACTGCTAATGCAGACAGAAATGCCCACTAAAATGTGAAAGAGCCACAAAACCACAGGGTTTCCAGGTAAACTGCAGTCAGTGAAAATAACTGGTTTGTTACAGAAGAAGGAAGGTGGAAAAGTGGTGTGACTCCCTCTTTGCCAGGAGAACTGTTACCAAAGGTTGTGCCACACCTTAAATTAAGGTAGGGGACTGCTGTTCAGTTGTCCAGATGGAGTCACAGGCAGGTGTGTGTGGTCTTCGTGTCCTTGAAGCCCAGTGTGGTACCCCCGTAGACTTATTGACAGTAGTATTTTCAGATATTATTTTTGCATTTCAGAGCCTGAAATTACATGAGAGCTTTATTGTTGCCTGGAAGAGAGGCTTTTTGGTTTATTTCAGTTAGTTTTTTTGTTTGTAACATGACATGTGGATATGGCTCTTGGAGATGTAGTTTAGTGAGGAATCTGGTAGTGTTAGGTTAGTGGTTAGACTCAATGATCTTAAGGTTTTTTTCCAGCCTGATTCTGTGATTCAATTGTTGTGCAAGAAAGCAACCCCCCTCCGTGCAAAGGGTGCCGTGGTATTGATTATGCTGTTGGGTTTCACACCTGGACGATGGTGCTGAGGCTTTCTGGGATAGGGTGTCCCTTTCTCTGAGTCCTGAATTTGCATTCCCATCTGCTCCCATGGCCCTGTGCTCCTCTGGGCTTGTGGAGATGGGCATTTCATGGATTGATGGCTCCTGTGGTGGACCTGGATGTAGCCAAGATTCAGGGTATTATTTGGGCTTCTGCCAGCTGCTTTTGTCTCTCTTTTATATGTGTGCAGGTGAACTTTTATCAGGTTCCCTAACAGAAAGCTAAAATTGACATAAGTGGGAACCACTTGATATCCTGTCACCTTGTTTTGCAGTTGGGTTCACGAGGTACGGCATGCCGTTCATAAATGCTTGATGAGTCTCCATGATCACCTACTCCGTTGAGCCTCTAGAATTGGTTTGTGAAGGGACTTGCTTTACAATTTTCCCAGGGATCAAAGTGAGAATGACCAGTTTGTAGTTTCCTGTATCATCCTCTTGGCCTGTTCAGCAGTTTTGGAAGATCTCCAAATGCTTTGTAGCTCACTAAATGTCACGGTTCCTCTTCCATGTTCTGAAGGTCTAAAACAAGAGAAAATTCTGTTCTCTGCACTAAGATACAATTTTTTTTTGCTAGAATATGTAACAAGAATTAAGTAAACTTCCTGAACTCTCCTGTTGTGTTGTTGCAAAGAACTATCAGAAGAAGAAAAGTATCATGATTTTTCTTTCTTTTCTCTAATCTGAAATTTATAGAAGTAAAGGACTGTGCTTGCTGAATGATGCTGTTAATAGCCAAAAGCTGAGTTTCTTTAGCTGTTACTTTTTTGTCTGTTGTATTTCTTTGGTTTTAAGTTCACAGGCTGGGAATGCCTCCAATGTGTTCGGAATGTTTAGGATTACAAATTCTTATTCTTGCTAACTGTTGTTTTGTGATCAAGTTTAAGAATTTTTGTATTTTTAATACAACTTCTTTTTAATCATGATTAATCAAATATTGATTCCTTCCATAGTTTAAGGCAGCTAGAACAAGATGTTATTGACCTACAGAAGGAATTTCAGCTGGCAAATGTAAAGATTAAAGAAATAAATAAACAGAAAGCGGAACTTGTTACTGAACTGATGCATCTCATGAAGGTATGTATTTTTAACTTGGTATGTGTTCCACTTCTGTGAAAAGTCCAGTTCTTGTAATTTAAGTAGGAGACACGCAACATTTGTTACCGTCAATATTTTCAAGCTAGCTTTCTTAATCATTAAATAATCTTAACTTTTTCCATTTTTCATCTCCTTTTTAATTTTTTTTAGTTTGTATTTCTGATAATTATATTAAAATTGCTTAAGATAGTTGGAAACAAATAAACTTTTTCCTGTGCCCAGCTTCATACTGTAGAAACTTTGTGTTGAAATGACATATAGTGAAGATCTCAGACCTTGGCTTAGCATTGTGGTCAGTTGCTAGCACTCTCAAAATTTTACCTTGTAGGTCCCGTAGGTCTACAGTTGAAACCTTATCTTCCCTTTGATTAAGGGAGAGGATTCATTTGTATTTATATACTGATCATAAAGGACACAGTAAACAGTTGCTTTTAATGGCCTTTAATTGCAGGTACCCTTTAGACAGCAAACATTCTGTGGATAATTTTGAAGCCTCTGGACTGTTCCTGGGGCTGAGTGGTTTGAAAAAAACCCAAACATTTTAATGTCAGCATTGTCAAACCAGGTTCTAGTGATTGCTAAAGTCTGTTATGTAACTTGCCAAACACAGCCTTGTTTAGTTGTCATGTGCTGTTCCAGTTATGACATCAGATACAAGAGTTGCTGTACATCTTGTCAGTCAACTGCATTGTCATTACAAGATGCATGTGTATTTTTTGACCCTTTGCCATCTCTATGTGTGACATATGACATCCACCAAAATGCACCTGTTGGATTCTTCTCCCTGAGTAACAATTGAGATCGCCTTAGCTTTTCTTAAATTTTACATGTTGGTATATAGTGAAGGGAAGGAGAACGGGAGAAGGGAGGGTTGATGTAAAATTGTAGGTTGAAAGTGTGTGTATGTATCTACATATGTGTGTTTATATATATTTGGTTGAAGTTACAGAAATTATGTATAGATACACACTTAAAAGTATGTGGGGACTATACATCTTGAGGAACTTGGGTCATCACCATTCATTGAATTTGACAGCAGTATTGATGAGCTGAACATAGTGTGAGATTGTATGTTATGGCTAAAAGGATGGGTAGTTTCTAAAGTAGTGATTATATCAGTTTTGAGGCTGGTGAAAAAAGCCCTCCTCTGTTTCCTTGTGTGTAGAGGATCATACCACTGAACATGGTCAAAGTAGCTTTGGCTCTTCAAATGACCAGAGTGACTGCTGAGAAGAACAGACTTCAATCAGAGTACAAAGCAGGAACTGTACAGCTAAGAGCGGCACAGGTAACAATATTTATGAATACTGGGATATCTACTATGGAGACATCTCACTTTGAAGCCTTTATGGTGGTGAAAAGGATGCTTCTGTGTCTTTGTTTAGAAGTGGGTGTTGGTACTGCTAAGTATTTAGCCTTGATTTCTGTAGTTTGACTTCAGCCTCTTAATTTAAAGCAGAATAGTAGCTTTGCCATCCTCAGTTAAGAGAGCTAAGCTGCTGTGAAAATGTGCCGCTCGGTCCTCTTATCCTGGATCTTTTTATTGTGATAAAAAGTGTGTAAAAAGGCCAGGTATTATTCAAAGGATTACTTTCTTCTGAGTCTGTCCGTAAACAAGGAGCTCCAAACCACATGGGAAATACAAGCTCAAGATGAACCAGAAAGTGCATCAGCATAATAGAGCTATTTTACCTTTCTTTCATAGCTCATTTTTTTGTACTGTAATTAAATGCCTTTCTTGGAGGACAGAAAGGGGACTGAATGGTCCTTCTCTTGGTAGATTGTATTAGGAGGCTACGCTCTCTTCGGGTAAAAGTCTGAGGAGTTAGTTCCATAGCAAGTACTCATTTCTAAGAGCAGATGATGCAGTCATTGCTTGTGGATTGCTGCAAAGCAGTACAAATTTATGTATTTCTGTAGTAGTACAATCTTTCAATGCACTGGGGAATAAACTGTCAAAGTAAAGGGCAGTAAGTTGGGGCTTTTTCCTTGTCTTGCAAGGGTTCAGCCAACTATAATCTAGTAATTCAGTTTGATTATAAAGATAAAAGTAAAAATTGAAAAGCAGCTTGAAAGGTAGGTGATAGTTATTTTGCATGGATGGATGCTTCCAAAAAGAATGATCTTAGTGTGTAGTTAGAAAACCACTCGAGGTTACCGTTATCATCACTTGCAGGAAAATTAGACAGAGGAGAACTTTTTAAGAGGAGCAGAAAGTAGCATGGACACAGAGACAAGCCCAGCATGTTACTTAGAAAACCACTGTTGCATAAATTCTTACACATGATGCATCTTATACTCAGTTTATCAAAGTTCAGTGAAAGTAGTTTAATTGCTAGAGCTCAGTAAGGAGTAAGAATGATTACAAAGCCGTGAACCTCATGCTGGTAATGTATATTGGCACTGGGAAATTAATTTAATTTTTCTAGTTGTTTGCACACATCTTCATCATTTAGGGAGTAGCTTGGGCTGGTACATGGTTAGATGTCTGGTCAGATCAGTAGACAGGATTTTTGATTTCTAACATTCTGATAATTCTTAAAAATTGTCTCCTTCATAGTAAAAAGTCTGTATGAGTCAAGTGGAGTCCCACTGATGCCCCCTCAGGAAACCAACAAGAATGTTAACATTGCCATACTTTTTAATACATAGAAGAAATAAGGAGTCAAAACTTGTGTATTTTTAATTATATTTGTCTAAATTTTATTTTGTATGTTGGAATTGACATTAAACTGGCAAAGCTGAGTGAATATTGAAACTTAGCTTGTTGAACCGTCAGTGCATCTATTCTAGTACATGCTTCATAGTAACATCAAATATCTATTGCAATCTTTCTAGTTTTTCTGTTGCATACTGAATTTTCTCCTGCCAAATACGTATTTTCCTCTTCACTGAAGAATGTTACTTACGTTAGCTTGGATCAGGCATATTCAGTTTTGAATCTGTTTCAGATTTTAAGTGCCTACAGATCAACTTGAAATCTTGTTTGATCCTGCTCTGCAGAGCTCCCTTCAAGTGGGAGCTTTATATGCAATTGAGAAATGGAATTCCCCACTTCAGATGATTCAGAATTGATTTGGCCTCTGGAAATGATCAAACACATAAAATTTATGCTTCATGTATAAAAAAAGTATGGGTGCCTCTCACGGGATCTTTTGCCTTCATTATCATGTCAGAATATTTCAGATGAAGCCAGCTGACTTCTAAATTTGTGGGATCCAAAATACTATTAACAGGGCATATGCAGTTATCCAGTGGAACCATTGTGCTGTACAGTTGTATTTATGCTAATTCAGTATAGCTTGAGAACTTGGCTGTAAAGAAAAGGAGGGACATCCTCCCTTTACTGTTTTATCTGTATAGTTCTAATGCCAGTCATTGCAACCCACATGGCATTTCTCTACTCTGCAATGGACTTCATGAAGTAGAAGGGTTCATCGGTAAAAGGCCTCTTCTAAAAATTTTCCAACCTTTCTGAAAATACCAATGCAGTACAGAAAAATCTTTTACAGTGTGTTTGTGGAGATCGCATTACAAATAAGCATTTCACAAAGATGTATTTCTTAGTGCTTGGTGGAGAGGGAGAGAAGAACAGGTTTTTTTGACTTGATACCTGCTGAGAACAGCAGACCTAACTCTTATAAGTGTGAGATGATCACTAATGATCATACCCATTACTACCACTTCTGTTGTATTTAGTAAATAAAGATCAGTTACAGTTCCAAAAATTAATGAGAGTGGCTATCAGTGTCTGTGTCCTGTATTTTAAAACTGTGGAACAAGCATTTCTCTAACTGTGTGTTTTCCAAATAAAAACTTGATTTTTTTTCACCACTGGAGGGCTCCTATATATAACTGAAGTACACAGCAGTAAAACTTGGGAAGATAACTCTTGAATCTACATGCGCACTTGTTAAGCTGAGAGAAAATAAATTTAGCTATTTCCAAAGAACCTGCTTTTGTTCAGTTTACCTGGCATCTGTTGACTTGATTAGCAGAGAGGTATAATGAGTTCTGTTAGTTGAAGCAATTTTTTTTGGTATTTTAATAGTCTGGTTTCACCTCCTTTTTCTGCTTCAGATGTAGTTTGTTGCTAGTGTGCTAGTGTTGCCTCTGGAAATTCACAATAATACAAAAAGATGGTGATTTTTTAAAATATCTTTTAATATTTCTAATAGCAACGTTTTCATGAACTGGATAATAGGAAGCAGCTTCTTTATGAGAAGTGCATTGCATTGCTGAAACAAGCTCGATACGTCTGCGGATTGGGTCCGGGTCAAGATTTTCCAGAAGAATTTCAAGTTGTATGTACAAAAAGAAATTGTCATATATTTCTTGAATTTCTAACTTCTCCTGCAAGGAATATTGTATATTTTTTATTAGAAGGCTCCCAGTGAAGGATCACTGTGTACTTATGTTACTGTCATTAGCATTTTAAACCACCTTTAAAATAGTGCTGAGATACCTTTGGCTACCGTTTTGTTCTTTGCACAGGGGAGAGAAAATTAGATCTGTAATTTCAATTGAAATTCAGTCTTGTGTTCACAGAAATAGAGGCCATATTTTTCTACCTTCCTGCTCTAATGGAGCAACACAAAAGAACTGAGGTCTGGATCCAGCCTCGTAGAAGTATTCATTTGCATGACTTACCTAGCATAGTCCAATGTCTTAAACCCAATCTCTGAGTATCTGTGCAGGCAACTAAGGAGCAACTAATTATGTATGGTCACTATGTAACAGCACTTCCAACCTTCTTTCTCTGTCCAGAATAGTTAGTGAGGGACTCTTGCTACATTAAATTTTGAGTATGTGACACCCTTATTAAAAGTAACAAAATAGTTTATGGTTTATTCAATTTATTTATTTTTTTTAAGAAAACTGGAGTGCTTCATTAGTACTACTTTGTAACACGTGCAGTCCTTTGTCTTGTAGGCTTTTCAGACTCTTCCAAACACACTGGAGGAAATTGATGCTTTTCTGAATGAAGAGAAAACCAGGGCTTCCTGTTTCACAGGCCTCAGTGCTTCGGTATGTTCACTGGTTTCCCTCCCCCTCTATCCACATTGTACTTGTTTCCCACTCTGTGCTAGATCGCTTGGTATAATAAGCTAGACAGTAGGAACAATGTGCTGTAAATGCTAAATTCTGCATCTACTCAGATTTCAAGTAGGTTCTTTAAAAAAGATTTTGCAATAATCTGAGAGAAACAAAGCTTTACTGTTTCCTTGCTTTAAAGCTAAAAATCTGTCTCGTTTAGTGTGCAGTGCAGTAGTCTGTGTAATTGTGTTTGAACAGTATCAGTGCAGTCTGGTATTTTTACAGTCAGGGTTAGAATTAGCAAATATTTTGCTGACTGCTTGTTTTTTATTCTGGCAGGTTGTTGAAGAATACAATAAGCAAACACAGGAAATACAGCAGTTGACAGAATATCTAGAGGAAAAGAAAAATGAGTTGAATAACTATAAGCAAAACATTTCACAGGTAATAGCTCAAGTTATCACTTCTGTATCGTTGTCGTAATTCTCATTATTGTAGGAATGTATGTACAGAAATAAAGGGTAACATTTTAGATTGAGTGTAATGTTAACTTTCCTAATTACGATGTTTTTTCTATGTAAATGCTATCTCCAAGGGAAAATTCAGTTCTTAAATTGATTTTACGTGGATATGTCTACTTTTAGGTCAAAGAAAAGTGGCTAAACCTCTTGAAAGTAATGATTGAACAAATTAATGGGAAGTTCAGTAGGTTCTTTAGTTCTATGCAGTGTGTTGGTGAAGTTGATCTTCATATGGAAAATGAGGTATGATTGATTTTCTGTATAACATTCATATTTCCTTGCATAATGTTTTAGTCATATATTGCTAGAGAAAAATAACAAGTTGTCATGTGGAGATTTTTTTAAAAAACACCGAACTTCTACTTAATGCTTTTGGTGTGCTAGAACTGACTGATCAGTCTGATTGAAGGCAAGGGAGTCTTTATCCAGATGACTAGGATTCACCTCCTGACTTTTGGAACAGGCCTGCAACTTAGAGAGCTTGGTTAGAAACACTGTATTTACTTAGTTGTTACTCAGATCTTTGAAGCTTATGATTTAGTTCTGCATTTTCAGATAATTTGTGTCCTTTATTATAATTTAAATTTTAAATTATTAGATGTTGAATTGATTTGGTTCTACGTGTATTTTCTACTGGAGTCTGGGGCTATTTTGTCTGTTCTGAAGGCAGCCATCATTTGGTCCATCCTGTTACGTTCTCAGTAACCTTTATAGGTAGGGTTTACCTCTGGTGAAGAGTTTAAAGTATCAGTAGAACTTTGGGAAAAATACTCACTGCACTGAACAGAAGAGGGAAATTTGATATTTTGTTTCAAATTGATCACTGAAATGACAAGACTTTCATATATTCACACATAGACTACACAGTAGTGAAAGTTACCACAATAATTCTTTTCTGGCTTTTTTTGCCGTTGTAAATTACTCAAGCAGCTTTTCTTACAATAGCAGTGGCAGTTATTACTCAGGGAAGAAGAGTGACTGGTAAGGCTCTTTATATATGAACTGCATAAAAATGTTTACCTGGAGACTAGTAATATGAAACAGTAGAACATTAAAATGTAGACTTTTCAGGTCTTTTGATAATTACTGTGACAGATCTATATTACACAAAAACTGTTTTGTAGATAAAAGTATGTTGGGAGCAACAACACAGAAGGAACAGTAAAGTAGTTTAAAAGCAAAAGGCATGCAGAATGCCTTTCTGAGTCTCTTGTTTGGAAGGTCTTGCTTTTCTCTAGCAAGGATGTCACAAACAGTTTTAAGAGATTAGCTAACAGTACTGTGCCGGTGAGTAAAACGTCTTTCCTCAAGGGACCAATGGCTACAATCTAGAAGGGTGGATAATCTGTTCTTGGGTTTGTATTCCTTACCATTCTCTTCAGGAGAATCTTTTGCCTCACCTGTAGATACAAAGAGACTCTTTAGATAGAATAACTTGTTTTTTTATAAATTATTTCTGTGACACTCAAGTTCAAGTCTCTGTTAGTCTGCTTTATAGGAATCTTGAAATATGTGGATGTCCTTGGTGACACTAGCTGCTGTTACCATTGGATAAGAGGAGAAATTAGATATTAGCAGGAACTTCTTTACAGAAAGGGTGATTAAACATGGAGTGGACTGAGAAGGGAGGCGATGGAATCACCATCCCTGGAGGTGCTTAAGGGATGACTGGACAGAGTTAGTGCCATGGTCTATTTGTGGGGTTGGTGTTTGGTCATAGTCTGGGCTCTGATCTTAGAGGCCTTTTCCAACGTGAGTGACTCTGTGATACAGTGTTAAACACTTTGCTGGGTTCTTCCTTAACATCAGAGCAGAAGCCTCTGCGACCGTGTTACTTTCCTTGGTAACACTTACTAGCCAGAATTTGTACTGCTAGCCGTGGATAACCCTTGCATTCCTTGATTCACCACGAAGAGTTTTAAGCATCACTTTTGTCAGGTTTTGGAACATCTGTCAGTTATACAAACCAGCATTCAAAACAGTGTGGCAGTAGTCAAGGTCTGACTGATGCCATCATGGCTGTGTTTCGTGTGAAATCTTTTTATTTGGTTTTGCTAGCCTGTATGTTGTTCACTTTTTCCAACCTAGTTTCAGTCTTTGCCAATGCATCTGAAATTACAGTGGGCCTAGAGACCTTAGATTCTGGGTTTTATTTATACATGAAGTTGTGATCAGAACAACTCACAGAATCACAGATAAGTTGGAAGGCTCACAAGGATCATCAAGTCCAGCTCTTAAGTAAATGGCCCATACAGGAATTGAACTCACAACTTTGGTGGTGTTAGCATCGTGCTCTGATCAACCAAGTGAACTCAGTGGCCACTGAACACAGCTTCCAGAATAATGGAGAGTACTCTGAAGACTTCTTTTTCACCTTAAGCATGAATTCATTTCATCGCATGATCCTTCTTTTGAATCACATCTGTTATCCTGATACTTTGCATTATTGGCTGAGGTGCTGATCAGTTTCAGTTTCCTGTTAAAGAAAAGCCAGTTGAAATCCTTGTGTGTGGTTTTCCTGTTGAAGTATGAAAAGGAAATGACTGTCCTGATGGCTTTTGTGCTGCTTGCACTTGAAGACGTTCAGATTGGTACTCAACCTACACACACACACACCATTACTCCACTGTTCAAATTGATAGTATCCTATGGCATTTTTTTTTCTGATTAATGGGATTTATAGGGGCATTGCTTTCTTCTTTTTCTAGCCAAGATTTTTATTTTCCTGTTGATGTTCTCCTGTCTTTACTAACAGGAATTAACAAATCATAGTCATGGAAAGGGAATGGTATTGGAAATTCTCTAGCAAAAGTAGACAGGAGTTAAGAAAAACAGATGAAACAATTAATATATATAGATGAACCAGAATTAATATATTGATTTTACCTTGAACTTGAGTAGTTGGTAGACCCATGTACATTTGTATAAGTGTCCTTTATTTTGCATTTCATCATAAAATAAGCTATAATATAAAGAAAATGATTTTAAAAGGTACTGGCTTTCACAGGAGGAGTATGAGAAGTACGGAATTCGCATTAGAGTTAAATTCCACAGTAGCACTGAGCTTCATGAGTTGTCTCCGTATCATCACAGTGGAGGTGAGAAAACTGTTTCCACTATGTTATACCTGATGGCTCTGCAAGAACTCAACAGATGTCCTTTCAGGGTTGTTGATGAAATAAATCAGGTGAGAATCTATAGTGTGGTATTGCTCTTTCTATGTGCAGATGCTTATGACAGTGGAGAGAACAGGCTTTTTTATTTTCTTTTCAGGGAATGGATGCGATGAATGAGAGAAGAGTTTTTGAAATGGTTGTGGAAACTGCTTGTAAAAAAAGGACATCTCAGTACTTCTTCATTACACCAAAGGTGGGTGGCAGAAAATGAAACAGGAAGTTTAAAGTGTAGGAGAATTGGATTTTAAGTGATAATATACTGATAAACTCTGTATAACATACCTCTGTTTTACCTAAGAACTTTGGATTAAAGAGTGGATTTGTCCACTTTAAGGACAGTCAGGCAAGGATTTAGACAACTTAGACCAAGGCTCATCTCCTCAGAAACCCACTGTGGAGTTGTGGCCTCACTGGAAGTATCATGTGTTAACCACCGGTGGACAGGGTTACTGTGGAAAAGGCTATAAAAAGTAATGCCTCTAGCTAACTCAGAATTCATACTGTAGCAGAGACCAACTTCCAAACAAGTCAGATGATGATACTGGAGTAGGAACAGGCTAGTGCTGCTGACATCAGAAGAACTAGAAGAGTCCTACATGATTACTTGAATAGTTATCCTGTATTAATCTGAGACTTGGAGGCTCAGAAAAAGTGAGATCTATGCTCCGAGAGTGACAAGTTTAATTGTACTTTTTGGTCAAAATTTTAAAAAAGGTAGTTGACTTACTAGTCATGCAGCAATGCAGTGCCAAGGCTTGAAAGGTGTAAATAGGGTGGCTGTTCACTTGCACCATTAACAGAGACTAATGTTATGTTCAGCTTGATTCAAGACAAATTGAAACAGTAAAGATTACTTGTACAGGGAGACAAGCAGTCAGTAGTGCTGGTTTTTATTAAGATATCACTTCTGTATCTCATTATACACTGTATTTTAGAAAATGTCTGGTTTGTCCTGTTTTTTCAGTAAATAGCAATTGAAGGGTCTGAGTAAAGCCACCTCATAGCATTGATCTTACTGGAAGGTAATGATTGTTCTTCTGATCTTGCAGTATGCTTACCTCCATGCAGTTTGGTCATTTCCGGACCACATTACTTCTTTGTTGTTCTGTTTTGCAGCAGCCCTCTCGTTAAAAGGTAAAAATGAGCTGAGACACAGATGTCTTGTTTATCACAGTAGGGAAAGGGTCCTGGTTTATTCCTTTTTACAGCTTAGCCACCCTGACTCCAACTATTCATTCACTCTGGCTGCAGCAAGCTCCTGCTGTAGGTATCCTTTGCAGCCTCTGACTGCTGGTTATTTTCCTGCTAAACTATGACTGCATGTATTAGTTTGCAGACTCTGAATGCAGGCTTTTACCTAGCTATGACTAACTGCAGGTTCCAACAACAGGCTCTAATAGCAGACCCAGACTGACCTCTCAGCAGTGATTCTCTCCCTTCAGGATCCTTCTTCTTCATCATCCTCACATTCACAATCCTCCATGATCCCTTCACTAGTGTAGAATCCCACTAGCTAACGCACTCACTTTTATCACACTTATCTTTATTGGATACAGCTGTGACTTACCAGGAGCGAGGCTGAATTGGGTAATTAACACAGCTGTTACTTATCAGGAACGAGGTCACCTGTATTCCGTTCTGTGTTATCTATTCCCTTTTGCCTTCTTGTGATTCCTCTCCTTATTGAATCAGCTTTTCCATGCACTCTCCTACTTAGTGAAAGAATAGAATGAATTGGATGTTGAAAGACAGATAGCTCAACTAACTCTAATGCTTCCCAGATTTAAGGAGTAGTAGAAAATTGCTGTCGCGGGCCCAGAGTCTATTGTAAAAGTTGGATCTGTTGTCAAATTACTAAGAATAGAGACAGGGAAAAAATGAGTATGCAGAGCTAACCAGAAAGATAAAAATAAGAAAGCAGAATTTAAAAAATCTCAGAACTTTAAAAATGCAAAAAAAGTCAACATCATGGTAAGAGGAAACTCGAGGACTATGTTGCAGCATTGTTCAGCAACAAGAGACAGTGTTATGAAGAGGTGGCTGAAGATATTCTTTATGCCTCCCTTCCCTCTTCCCCCCACAAGCAGGTGACATGGCAAGTTATAATGGCCTGTTACAAGAAAATTTAGTGAGAGAGCATGTTGTGTAAAGGTTTAGTTGATTGAGTGTTTGTGTGGGCTGCATTAGAGGATGATTAAAGGGCTGCAAAGAGCAGGCTGAGAAGGCCAGACTGCTGTTCATGGCTTACCTGCAGTTCCTGAACCTGTGCTGTATGTCACCACTTACTAGAAAGCAAATATGTAATCACCTACTAGAAATTGTGACAATTTGTCATACTAAGCCAAGTTCCATGTGTGTACTCAGTATATACAGGAAGAACTGAGACTGTTTTTTTCAATATGTTGACACCTCCCCTGGTTGTATTTTTAAGCAAGCTGCAGAGGGGAGGGATATGAATTAGTATGCGGTAAAGTTGATTAGGAATATTGTATTTTGAGTAGTTGTGATTCGCTGTCATAATGAATAGATGAACTGAATATGTTCTTAAAAGTGGGTTTGAAAATTAGTATTTTTAATACAAATCTGTGGAGAAACAGACTACATTTATTAAGCATACAGACAATCACAATGTTGAGAGCTAATAGTTTTTTCACTGTAAAGCAAGATTAGAATTCTGAATAATCTTAGGTTAGGTAACTTATTGAAAACACGATTCATTTCAGTACAGACAGACATAAAATTTGGTATTTAATAAAATTTGGTATTTAAGTGGGAAAAACAACAGCATCTGGTGTAAGGCATAAATGCCTAAATGACTGGGGAGAGGGAAGTAACAAGTTGAGCATCAGTTGCAGGTAAATTGTTCAATGTCATCCTGAGCACTGCTTGTAATCTACAGTTTGCATGACACCTTTGTGTGCTGGGCTTGTGTTTGGCAAGATTTGGATTATCATAAGTATCCACCTTTCGTTGTTACACTTCAGAAAAGTACAGTACAAGGCCTGGCATTACTCCAGAAGATAGCAGTGAGTAATTTTGATTGTTCTGAGTTTCCACTAATGGAAATTGCTAAGCACAAGGCTAAAGAGAGACAAAGATATACTTGGGTACAGTTACTATTCTCCTGTCCTGCCCTGGGGAAAAAAGGAAAAAACATAATTCTCTGCCCACAGAGGAGTGGAGTTATTCTCTAGATACAGCAAAAAACCAGTGAGATCGATGGCAGCAAGAAGGTACAGATTAGATATGAAGATTTTCTTCTAATAAGAGTAGCAGTGCATGGAAATTGGCTGTAGAAGGAGTCCCTTTGAGGGGGTTTCTAGGAACAAGCACACTTCATTTGTCATGCTGTAATCCTAATATAGTGATATTTTTGAGATCTAAGGTTTTTCATAGATCTTATTCAGCTTTTTTAGATAATAGGGAACATCTAGCTATTTTGACTTTGGTTTCTGTGTTTTTCACCAGCTCCTGCAGAATCTCACTTACCATGAGAAGGTGACTGTGCTGCTTGTCTACAATGGACCTTTTATGCTAGAGACACACAAATGGAACTTGAAAGGCTTCAGGAGACGGCATCGGCGGCTTACAAGGATGAATGAATAGTGGTATATAGCTATAGATATGTAGTTCTACAGAAGTATTTTATATATCTTTCTTGAAACATCTGGCTTTCAAGAATTCAGTGGTTGTCAAAGAGGAAAATCCTCAAAGAACTGATAATTGAGAACTTTGGTTCTTAAAACTTACATGAATGTTTGACAAATTTAAAGTGCATGATTTTGTTTTTCAAGTCTTTCATAGTGGTCACTTTCTCCAAATAACCTACTTTTCTCAATAGTAGGTTTAAACAAACATTTTCTTGCTTTCTTTCTATTCTATCAGTTAATGCAAAATCAGAAGTGCAGGTAATTTTTCTATATTATCCTGGACTTATTCTGTGACTGTTGTTTTTTAGAGGTTGCATTTTTTTTCCAAAAATTGGAATTTGCTTTTGATAAACAATTTTACTTCGCCACAGATATGGATATTATCCCATTTCCCTATTGAACTGCAATTTTTAAAAAATAATTCAGGTGATCTGTAGAAAAAGAATGGTTTGTAATGGTTTGTTTTGTAAAAATAAACTGCAATTAATATAAGTAATATGGTTCTATTAATATATTATTGTTGCGTAAATACTTTCTCTCAAAATTAATAAATAAAATTAGTAACATTTCATTTTGTAGTGCTTGAAGGACAAGGTTTTTCTAGCAAGTCTCTTAGCAAGGAGACTAACAGAATTCCAGGTCTTCCTGAAACAGTGAGCTAGTGAGCTTGCAGTCATAAAACTAAGCAATATATAACTTCTTGTGTGTTATTTTTCTAAGTAAAACTTGATACAGTTTTGGTGATGGAGAAAATAGTGCTGCAGATTTAACAGGAGGATTTTACAAGGGGTCAGCTGCACTGAGGTGTGATGTACACTCAATTGTTTTTCAACAGAAAGCCATGAAAAAATTTTAATAGAGTGTTGGCCATAACTGTTAAGCATTTGGAAATGAAGGTTACAACAGAATGTTGGACACCTAAAATAAAGTCCCTATTGTTAAGTTAACTATTAAATAAGTAAAATTCAACAATTTGATGTCTGCTTTGAGTGAGTGTTTTTCTTAACAGCATCCTTGCAATGAGCTTTGCTAGTGAAACTGATATGTCATGCTTTGATATTTGTGTATTTGAAATAAAATAACCCACTACAAAATACGAGCTGGAATCTGGAAGGTTTTAGGTATTAAAGGGTAAGTATTGTAATTGTTCTTTTGAATAGATAGATGAGCCTTCAGTGCAGTAGAGAACCACACATTCTTGTTACTGCAGGCCAGTGTTGGTCAGTGAAACTGTCTGACTGTGAAATCAGTTCCTGGAGTAATTTCTGTGATGATTAGAGTCCCAACACAAATACTGAATAGAAGATACAAAAGTATGGAAACTCGGGCTCTGATCCAGAGTTAATTTGGTCAGCAGAGTATCTTTGACATAATTGAGGCTACAGGCCTATCTGTCTGTCCACTGTATTGAAGGTCTTGGTTTTTAAAGTATTCTTGAAAATTGTCTATTTATCGGCGACTTTCTCCATGTGAATGTTTTTTTTTCCTTTACCCTCTGTCATTAGTATTGTTGCTGTTACTGTTCACTTTCATATCTCATTGCTGTTTGCAGTAAATAGTTTTTATCTCTCTCAGCCTGTGATCTTTGTCTTTTATGCCTCTGGTTTTCCTCTCCAGCACACTGCAGGGGGAGGGGAAAATGGAGCAAGAGAGCAGTGTCTGGTTTGGAGAGTCTTGTGGGGGCAAGAATTGGGGAGTACCATTCCTAAACCAGGACAGATTGACACAATGTTTGATGGGAGGTGTCTGACAGAAGAGCTGCATCATTGGAAGCAGGGGAGGGGGAACCTTGGCACTCTAGCTTCTCTTTAAATAACTGAGCCAGAATTACTTTCTTCACTTCTGACTCACTAAAACAGTGTCCAAAATTACTTTTCCTAGAACTTTGTGTTCTGGAAGCATTTTTCCCCCATACCTTGCTAATTAAGAATAAAACCATGATTCAGTACACTATAATTTGTGTGAGAAAGGGTATGTGGAAGAGAGTTAAATCCTCCTCTGCTCCAAGAAAAATTCTTTGCCTGTTCCTGCTTAAACATCTGAAAATCTCATGACTGTTTTTGTGCTATTGGAGCCAGACTAGGCTTGCTAAAAGCCATGCTTCTATGAGGCTCAGTGTCCTTTGCATATTCCAGTAGGTGAAGGGCAGTTTTTGTAGCAGGGAGTGATCTAATAGTTGCTATAACCTCATTTTACTTTGGTGCTAACTTCAGCCATTGACAAGGCTGAACTAGTAGGGAGAGGGGAGGTAAGTGCAGAAAGCAGATATTTTTAGCCACTGAAAGCTTTTCAGGCTTGACTCTAGCAGTGTGGAAAGCCAGCAGGGAAAGCGTGGAAAGATAAGGATCAGTAGCAACAGTAGAGGCAGAAGTAACAGAGGTGATAAGCAGCACTACAGCAGCGTACCTACCAACCTTTCATGTAGCTTGGCTCTTCCCAAGTGGTATAATCTTCTGACACCAATTCCCATCTTTATGCTTTCCACCAAATTCCTCCAGCTTTTCTCCACTAATCTGTTCCAGTTACTCTTGGAAGTAATTGCCCAGTTGTCCAGTCTTTCTTCTGTTGATCTGTTACCCCAACTAGGCCAATGGGGTGTTTTTGACAGTTGTACTGGTTTTGGCTGGGATAATTTTCTTCATAGAAGTTTGTATGGAGTTAGGTTTTGGTTTTGTGACCAGAACACTGTTGGTTACATAGGAATGTTTTTGGTACTGCTGGGCAGTGCTTTGCACTGTATTGATGCCTTTTCTGTTTCTAACACTGCCCCACTAACACAAGAAGTTTATAAGAAGCTGAGAGGGGACATAGGTGGGACAACTGACCAAAAGGCTGTATCTTGCTGTATGACATTGTCCTTAGCAGTAAAAGATAGAGGAAGAAGAAGGGGTGGTTGGAGTTACGTCTTCTGAAGTAACAGCTATGTGTGGTGGAGCCCTGCTTTTCTGGAGAAGTAGCTGAATGCATGCCTGTTGATGGAAGATAATGGACGACTTTGTTTTGCCTTGCTTGTGCACACAGCTTTTGCTTTCCAAATTAAACTGTTTTTATCTCAACCCAGAAGTTTTCTCATTTTTACCATTCTGATTTTGTGGCCTATCTCATGGGGGGAGGGTGGCTGTGTGGCCCTGAGCTGCTGCCCAGGATTAACCCACAACAGTGTATGTTGGTCTCAAAATGTGATGTTGCACCTGCCATTTTTGCACCCAGAGCTAAGCGAGATCTTGACAAGTATCTCAGTTTGTTGTGTATTCATAGAAAAGCAAATCACCTGCTCACAGACTGACCTCTTTGGAAAGCGTGATGATGAGAACATGGCAAGTTAGCTGAAAATGAATAACATACTGCACTTCTTTGCGGATAGGAAACCATGCATAGTAGTGGACAAAGCTCATTTTGCAGGAAGCAAGACAGAGGGAAGGGATGATAACTCAGAAGATGGTGGCAGAAGATATCAAGGAGCTGTGAAAAGAGCAAAGAGCAGAAGAGTGCACAAGTAACATGTATCGTAGATGGTTCAAAGCGAATCTGGATCATGTAATTTAAAGGGGAAAGAAGTCCAATTCACTCTTTCCAATTAATAACCAAAGCTGTAGACTGTGAACATTACGCAGCTTGACCTTAACTGCAATCCATTAACAGAGGTTTTCCTCAGTTTGGGTCATTTAATAGGTTTTTCATGGACAATAATGGATTTTTTGGATGGTTGGGTTTTGTGGGGTTTTTGTTGGTTGGTTGGTTGGTTGGTTGGTTTGGTGGTTTGGAGTTTTTTGCAGGTTTTTTACTTGTTTTGTTGGTTTTGTTGTTCGTTTTCCTGAAGAATTAAAACACAGTGTAAATCCAAAGCAGATGATCAGTACAAGGAGTGCAAAGGGACTTCTCAGATACCACCAGGAGTACCAGCCTCACTTTGTCCTCCTGCAGTGATGCTTAAAGGACTGTTCAGATGAAAAGCCACTGATTTTACAGTTTTCTGTGGGCCCTAGCAGCTGAGGAATCTGATTCTGCTTTAGGTTTGCTCCTGAACTGAACTGTCCATGAAGAACTTTCCTGGTTGGAATTTTTGTAGTATTTAAAATACACTTTGCTGTATAAAATACTGGCTTTGTGCTAATATATTTGAAGTTTTACAGTTCCAGTGTGCATTCAATTCCCTAAGGATCAGTATTGTCAGAAATCAGTAGGTTCATGAAAAATCATTGCAATTGCTTATATTGGGGAGAATCCTTTATTTCAGTTTGAATAAGTTTACAGTAAGGCTGTCCCCCTTGAAGTGTTTGTTTAAAAATAATACCCCTAAGAAACATGGCTTACTAGGTGTGAGAGTTGAATGTAGTTTAGCTTCTAGATAAGGCCTGGCTTATTTCATACAATGCAGGAAAGCAGAGGCAGTGATTTGCAACCAGCATTGCACAGGCTAGTAGAATACAACTGTTGTTTTCCCTTATATTTTTTGACAGAAGAGTTATGCGTGGCTTTTTACAGGCCCTCAAAATGTTCCTTCTGCTTGGAAACACTGTTCAAGGCCACCAAAGCAGTCATTAACAGCAGAAGACCCCACACTGCTGTATGTGGGAAGCTCTAATACACCTTACAGCTGTGTCTTAAACTTTTGCTGCTGTCTTTGTGGCCCCTGCCCATTAGCCAGAAGAGAAAGGAAAAGCCATTGAGAAAGTCCAGGAGTTTTCTGTGGACCTTTTTAGCACAGAAGGGCTCTGATATTGTCTGTGTTCTTTGGTTTCTTTCTCCATGCGTTCTGAATTTCCAAAAAGGTGGTTTTGGATCTTGTAATGGTGAACTGTCCTTATGTACTCATTGATTCTCCTTGTGCTGTGGTTTACATAGTCTATTTCCTTTGTACCTTGTGTTTCACTGTGCAGGCACACAGGCGTTATGTGGCCTAAGAGGCAATAAGACAGTATGAAACAGAGACTGATGGGATTTGATATGTAAAGTGATAAAGTGTTTATCAATTATCAATTGAGGATCACAAGCCAGTAAAAACACAGCAACAGTTGTAGCAATTTCAAAAACACGAGCTGAAAGCAATAGGGACTTTAGCTCACCCCAAAATCCATGGATGAGCCAGAAAAATACTGTGTGTAATCTGAGCCAGAAAAATACTGTGTGTGAAATAAATGTCTGTTAAGGATTAGAACTGATGGCAGTCTTTTTGAAATGGGAGGATTTCCACAATACTTGTGGAAGTGTTTGAGGAGCTGTTTTAGGGGTCAGAGAGCTTCCCAGCTGAGGAGAGCATGGCAGTGAAAGCATGGTAGCTGTAAAATTCTTGCCATTGGGAAAGCTTCCTTTGCTTTAAGGGGGTCCCATAAAAAGTACTCGAGTAAGTACAGTGTTCTGACAATTGGGCATTTGCATTAAGTTACTGCTGAAGAAATTCTTCTGATGTGGCTAAACAGTGTGAGAAGCTCAACCTGAAAGAGGTTTTGTTTTCAAAGCGAAAGTCATTGAAAAAGTAGTGGTTGTTACAGAGCTCTGATGCATAAATGAAACCTCACAGACTTTTAGCCCTGGAAGAGTGAGTGCTAAACAACATTGTTACAGACCCTTGCAGAGATCAAAATTATCCAGGTCACCAGCAGGCAGATTCAGAAAGCTAACCTTCCTTGTATGCAGCTTTCTGAACTACTCTGCAGGCATTTAACTAGACTTTTAGGACATTTTGTGGCATGCTTCCTTTCTTTTTTCCGTGGCAGAGAGGAAAAATGAAAGTACAGGAAACCCTTACAACCTTGTTGAAATTGTGCTCTCAGAATCAGCAGGTCTGTGTTCAGGGTCACACTTCGCCATGCCACTATGCCAGCACCTCTGTGTTGCACCTAAGTCTTTGCATGATGTACCCATTCCTAGTCAAAATTTATACCACTCCTGGTGAGACCCCTCTGTACAATGTACTACATCTCAGTGGTTGGAAACATCCTTCTAAGGCCTTCTCTACATTAGATGGATTTTGGTAGCTGTTCAAATTACAGCACTAAAACCCTAAAAGGTTTAAGATGAATGCTAAATTTGTGGGAAGTCTTTTATATGGGATTGCAAGGGAGTGAGGCCAGTGCCACAGTCCTGTGTCCCTTATTCATAAAATCAATGACAAGCTGAAAAAAGAAAACATTTTGCTGAGTTTTTTTAATTTGTTCTTTAGCCATCCAACACAAGAAGAGAAAACTCACAACTATGCTGAGTCAAATCTGGAAGCTACTTACAAGTTTTGTTCCAGGGACAAATGGCAATCTTCAAGCCATTTGTCCCTGCCTGCACTGCTGGAATGTTACATGTTCCCTCAAGTCCATGGCTCATTTTGCAGTCATATCCTAGCACCATGCCCATTTACCAGGTTAAGTTAGTTCCTGTAAGTGGTTGCTGTCAGTAACTGTGATGCCAGTGACCGTGCATGTCAGGGAGCTTTTTGGCACAGGGTACGTTGCCTTTCCCTCTTTCAGAGGCTCAGCAGATGCTTTTTATCTCCATACACCAGTGAACCCTCCAAAGCCATGGAAAGCTCAAGGCAGCACTGTGGCTGCACAGACTGAAGCATCATTTGCTCACTGAGCAGCTGCACGGTGTGAGGGAGAGCCCCACTCTGAGCTCAAAAGCCATGGAGCACTGGGAGACAGATTTCTTGGGAGCCTGAGCATGCAGGTGATGGGACACTTTTTCCTGAGTACAAGTTGTGTCTATGACTCCCTGCTGTATTGGTAGAAGGAATGCCTGGGAAAACATCCCAGAAAAGCAGAGAAAAACAACCCAAGCTACATGATGACTAGCAACACTGAGACCTTTGAAGGTGGTTCACACACTGCTCAAACCTTGGATTTCATAATGTGCAGTATTTTTTTTTTTTGTAGTCATTCAAGCTGGTTTACATGACCACTGCATAACTTCAGTCACTCAAGACAACTTTTGGGTTTTTTATTCAGTTTTTCTTTATTTGGACAATATATATACATATATGTACAAAAACATCTATGCCTACTTTTTTTTTTTCTTTTCCTTTTTTTACAATTTCATGTGATTTACAAAACAGGACAGCAAAATAACTTATAAAGAATACGAATACTGTACAAAAATAAAACTGATTAAACTGTTGGGAGTTGGTATTTTACAGTGTTACAGATCACTGGTTTGTAGAACAGCATTTTGAAGTATGTGTCGACTCTGGTCTATGCTGGCCTCAGTCCATCTGCAAGCTGAAAACAGGTCTGTAATGTCAGTCATGAAAGAAGTTCAAGAAGAAGTATGTTATACAGCTATATCTTTAAATCCATGACTTTTCTATACTAATGGACTTTCTTAATCAAGGAGAGGAGCTGTCCTAACTTCAGCGCTATTAAGTACTTCCAAAATAGTACAAGTACGTACAGTATTAGAGAACCTGATTTTCCTTTTCTTTTCCAACACTTGCAACGCTATTCAAAACTTAACTTCAAGATGCAAGGATCTAACCTGCAGTTCGTTTTAGGTGTTAAAGCCATTGTTTGCTTTTACTGAAAGAAAAAAACCAAAACCAAATGAACAAAACAGTACAATGATATCCCCAAACCTAGTAATTCCCAATGCATTCTGTTTTTTATTAATGAATCACATTAATCCTGTCTGTCCAATGCTAAAATACAGCATTCATTACCATTTAGGAAGGATTTTTTTCAGAAACAGGATCTTGTCACTGGCAGTGGTGACACATGCCTTGCATATCCCATTGTCCCACGGACTAAAGTACCTCCCACTTATTTCAGACTTTGCAGGAACATTTCTTTAAGTGTGCATTCTACCCCAAATACACAACATGGAAACCATAAAGCTGGCAATTTACTTCCATATATCAGTTAATCCTGGTAGCTAAGTCACTAAAACGTTTACATACTGATTTAGGAGCTGCTTATCAGCTGTGGCTTCTAGTTGTGGTTGACTGGATGTGAGGATCTCTTATATTTCACAGGATCAAGGCTTTAATTTTCCAAGTGCTGCATTTGTCCCACAAAATGGCAACAATCCAGACTGCAGGACGGAGACTTGAAATCTAGCTTGATCTTCAGAGATAAGAACAAAGATGAACATAGATGCACTTTTGAATCTCATTGGGCTGCTCGTGGGCCTGACCCTACTCCACAAGGCAGCATTAACAGTACTGGTAAGCAGAACACTTTCTGTATTTCTAGATCAGTAGAAACACCAATGCTACCAGTTTTTATTACAAAGAGCCTATGTCCTTATGACTCAATCTGAATACAAGAAATTAAAGTTTGGTTTCTAACATAAATGTTTCAAAAAGCTGAAACGGAGGTAGAAAGTGTGCTTGGTTTCCTGATGTTTTCACTGAAGAAAACACATCCCTTTTTATTCCACAGACTGTTCAATATCCCCAATGCTTTAAAAGAAGTTCTCTTTACATAGACAAAATCTATCATGAACTACACAGGTAAAAACATAGTATGTAAACTGATTTCTAATGCTGAAAGCCATATACAACTGTAGAGGAAAACACTCTACTCTCCGAGTATAATTTTTAATGTTTGTTTCTAAGAAGCAAGCTTTTTATCAGATAAAACAGTAAGATACTGTAATTGCAGGTGTGCTAACAAGATCTTTTATGTACAGAATTTTACAAGATGACCTAAATTCATCTGCAGTGGAAACACTTTGGGTCTCAGTGTAAATACTCACAAAATGAATTTGGCCCTATGTCTCTGTAGTAGGGCTGCACCTCTCCTTCCTCTTCTGGAGGAAGGAGTAAAAACCAAACAGAAGAACGTTTCTGGAAAAAAGTAATGTGTAAACAGAATTCTCCCCCTTTATGCAACTGGGGAGGGGAAAAAATATATTACTGATAACCTCTTAAATATCATGCTTTTAACATAAAATTGAAATATTCATTAATGAGCACATCTGAAAGTTTTTATTCAGTGATCTTTCTGCTCCTTTTAAAGATCTAAAAATAGCTTTAAAATAAAAGTTAACATTGTTTTTATCAGCATTTGATGTGCCGTGCATGACACAGGTACAAAATACTAAGAGAAGCTTATGTCATAAAGGAGTATTGCACGACACCTTCTGTATTTCAAATTAGCTTGTGGTATTCCCCCATACTCCAGAGAAAGAGCAATCAAGACATACAGGAGCCCTTCCAAAGTGCTCCTTACAGTAATTTTAGGTGTTTCCATGAGCAGAGTACTCTTAAGAAAAGGTCTACTCTCTCCATAAACACACACAACTCCCTAGGACTCCAAGGGAGTGAGGCCAAGGTATGAAGAGAATAAATCTTTAAGGCAAGTGTAGGAAGAGAAAAAGCCTTTTAAAAAGCAGCAGTTTGTAAAGATGGTAGCTGCTTTGTGCACCCACTCAAACAAACCACAGCAGAATAAAGCACTGTTAGTGGCATTTCTTTACAGTACTGTATTACTGACAAGTATAGGATCATATGAGAGACATATGCTTCAGCTCCCACATGCCTGCCCCATTATCTAGGCTGAGTTGTATTCTTCCAGGTAAGTGAATAACAGAGCTAAATACACACACAGTTAGAAAATAACTAAGCTCTTTATGGGGACTTTTTTTGCTTTAAGCATCTTCTTGAATCATACACATTTTTACTGGAAAAGTCCAGCTGATATTCAAAAGTATAGTTAATACAAAGAAAAATTTAAAATACCTATTTACTTTAATGAGTATAAATTCACCTTATCTCAGTATATCAATCAGATACTATTGCTAACATATGTAATGATTCTCTTAATAGTCTCTTTAGGTGCAGGATCGCAGAAGATACACAGAAGTAAACCCACTTCTACAATGTGCTATGGAGTTTTTATCGGAGTTATTTATGTGACTCGGAAAGTGTTTTTACTTGACAGACTCTAAATACAAGCAGCATTACACTGTTCAACAAAACATGTTCATGACACAGCAATCACAAAGACTTTGGGGTCATGCTACTGTGGTGGCAGCACAAGCCAGACCGCCCAGTCATATGTATGTACACCAGTATCAACGCATTACATTGGAAGAGGTGGTCGCCTCCTCGCTGGCTGCCCCTTCCCTGCTCTTACCACACACTCCACTTGTTCCAGACTGTTGTTCTCAGGGCAGAGCCACAAGGTGGAATATGGGGAGGAGGATATTGAGAACTTTTTTTTTTTTAATGCCAGCTACATGTGCTTTTGGACAGTGAGGGTGACCGGCACCACAGTGGATGCTCATGCTCTGGCACCATGGCCTCCATCCTCTCCACAGCCTGCCTCTTCCCCACGCCTCCCCCAGGGCCAGCCCTGCCTTCACAAGGAGCTGCTGGAGCTGGACTTCTTGGATCGCTTGATCATGCTGGGGTGGAATTCGGTGTGGCGGCGGGCATGCTTGGTCAGGTGGTCGCTCCGCATGAACCGCTTCTCGCAGAGGGGGCACCGGAACTGTTTCTCACCAGTGTGGGTTCGGTAGTGCCGCGTGAGCTCGTCAGAGCGGGAGAACTTTTTAAGGCAGTCAGGCCATGTGCAGGAGAATGGTCGCTCACCTGTAGGGAAGAAAGGATGACAAGAGATTTAGGGGGGCAGAGGTAACGCAGATTGGCACATGCCAGCTTTGCTGAGGAGCCAGAGAACATGGTGTAAAGGAAAAAAGCTTCTTTTGTTTCCTGCCACGGTGCCAACGTGTATGGAGTTGTTGACAACTCACTTCATCAGGTTTCAGTCTCGCCTCCAGTAGAAGCCAAAAACCCCTCCAAACACATGAAACTCACATTCTAGTGCAGAGCCTTACATGACCTGAAGACTGTCAAAACAACAGATGAGCTCTGTCTGTGCCTGTATGTTTTTCATGTTGGTCTCATTACAGTAGCTTGGGAAAGGTGTGCCAGAATTATTCTTCTGACACTTCCATTCTACTGAATTATTTGTAACAGTTAGAGAATGATGCAAAAAAAATCCTTCATCGAGGACAAGTCTTGCAACCCAGGAAGAACTGAGTGGGGAGGCATCAGGGAGAACAGTGAAACCTCAGGGCTGCAAATATGTAGGGCAAAACTGCTGCACCTGCAGAGGGAAGTCCCATGCTCCCCTTTCAGCCCTTCCTCTGGAAATCCAAAGTGTTCCAGCAAGTATCAATCTCTTAGCTGATTTGAAGACAGAAAAAACACCTCATTATTCACACTCTATCAGAATAAATGTTTGCTATAATGATGAAAAACCAACCTAAACACTTTAACCTAAACGACACCACAAGTTTGCCATTACAAAACAAGGGTGCAAGGATTGAAGAGTGCTCCACATCCCTACAGTTCACCTCTGTGGGTTGCACAGGCTTTGCCTTCAGGCACAAACACAGTGCCTCTGGAGCAGCAAGGCTGACCCTAGTACAAAGCACAGATGGAAATGGAAGGTATTTAAGTTCACACAAAAGCTTTCCACCATGCACTGCTACAGGTTTGATGCCTTAATTTACTTTCTTCAGAGCTTCCTGAAGGGAATATAAATGGCAGCTCTGTAACAGCTATTTATAGTCAACCATGAAATAATAAAAACTACCCCAGGAGTTTTCCAGCTTGGAAGAGTTGGAAAGAAACTCAGGAACTCCAGTACTTTTTGGTATTGTGAGGTTTGGCACAACAGGTGAGCTCATTTTACATTCACAGATCAACAAAAAAGGAGTGATTTACAAAGCGGGTCCTGGAGCTGTCCCCAGACACAACAGCAGAGGCAAAAAGCTACAGACTTCAATGAATAGCCCTGAAGCCAGGAGGACAACAATCAGTCAAAAGTAAGGTAGAGTTGCAGGGAGGGACTCACTGATGGCATGCAAAAGGCCAAAGAAGGATAAGGACAGACCAGGTAAGCTGAGGTATAGTTACACCAGGGGCCCTGAAAGCCCTAGTAAGTCTCCCTGAATAACACTTCACTCTTTTGGCTCCTAATTATTTGGGCTCCTTAATAGGCTGCTACCCTATTCCAGACCAACCAGTGTGCCATGGAGCTCAGCTGGATGAATGGGACTGCAAAGGTCACAGCACTGCCCTGTGGCTGCTGCCCCCGTGCTTGCCTCCTTTGCCTCATGGCCATGCTAGTTCTTAGTTAGGGGAGAAGGATGGAGCAGAGGAAGTCAAGCCAGCTGCCTACCTGAGCCTGGTGGAGGCAGAGCTGCCGACCGTTGTGAACCAGGGCTATTTTGTTTGTTATAAATGCGTTTCTTGGTTCCCTGATGTCTGCTTTTAGACATGTTGGAAGACCTTCTGAACAACCACCACCTGTATAAAACAAATTAATTAAAACAATATGTAGGGCCAGGTGTGCATGAAGGCTGCGGGTGCAGCTACACAGTGGAGCAGCATCAGGAGCTGTACAGAGGCCTCACAACATCACCCTTGCCTGGTGCCAGCCCTTAGCATCAGAGGCAAGCGTTTCACTTGTACTGCTCTTTTGCACTCTGTCTCATGGTTTCTGTCACAGCTCCTGGAGGCAGGTGGCAGTGGGAGATGCAGAACAGCTTTCTTGCTCCCCCTGTGGGAGTGTGGGAGGAGTGCTATACATCTTGCACGTATGGAGCCATCTAGTTTATGCCTCTCCGTCAAGGCACTTACACCCCAGAGCAGTGGGAGCAACCGAGGATTCCAGCCTGATCCCCAGAAATCACATTTCCAACCATCTACCTCAGGACAGCTCTTCAGTCTGCAGAAGTGCCCAACTGTAAACAGGGAAATTAGGTGCTTAGGCTGGATAACAAGCATTAGTCTTTGGGGAGCAGCACCTACATTTTAGGCATGGTAGTATCCAACCTGAGTGTCTAAAAGTACTGTTTAAAATCCGGCCTCAAGCAGCCCTTAAGAATCTGAACTCCTCCCCATGCCCTCCTGGAATTTCACGTGGGAAGATGAAATGAAGCCCTCTTCCTGGAATTCCCTCTGACACAGTACAGGAACAGCATGACCTCCACCACCACTACCCCAAACATCCATTGTACATGCCACTGGAAAGCACTCCAAGGTTATACAGTGTAACCAACAAAGCTTCAGGGAAAGGCAGGGCTCACTCAGGATCGCTGGAGGATCACCTCACCTGCTGTGCCTTTGGTACTGTACTCTGCAGGGCATCAACCCTGAGCGCAGCTGGGGGAGGACACAAAGGCTGTGAGAGCCTGGCATGGTGCAGAAATGCCTTGCTAGCAACAGAAAAGCTGCTGTGCACGAGGACGGGGACACAGAGGGATCACAGGCAGAGATGGGTGGCCACACTCCCTTGGACGCACCTGGATACCACCAGCACTGCCCCCCATCCGCTGCCAAGCTCCCAAGTGCAGTAGTGAAGAGTGGTTTCACCATCTCAGCAATACACACCTGCAGAAGCTGTCACAGCCACTTTGGTAGTGCCTATAGGAAAGTAGGCACAATCCCTGACACCTGGATGCATTAAACTCCATGCTTCTCAGAGCTAGGACAAGGGGAAGGGAGGCTTTTCCAGGCCCTCAGAGGTCACCTCTGAGCCTGAGAATTTACTGCTCTCCTTGGTCACAAAGCTATAAGGGATGACACCAGCCCAAAGGGATGGCACCTCAGTGACAGTCTCAAAAGGTGCAAGGCAGGCGTGGGCTGTGTCTCCAGGAAGCACTTAAAGCAAGGCAGAAATGGCTGATGGCATGTGATAGCCATCCACTGAACAAAGCTTGTGGTTGTATCTGCTGTATTTGACGTGCTTTCTTTTCGCAGCAGCAGAGATGTCTGTGGAAGAGCCCTCTGCGAAAACAAGTCCTACAGCTCATATGCTTGCTGGGCAGGCAGTGGCCTAGAGAGCCGCAGTGCAAACCAGTGCTGCCTCCATCTGGAGATACGGATTTCTGTGTCAGCTCAGGCAAGGCATATCTTTTCCTTATGATTTTTCTCCCTTAGTTTTGGGGATAGTAATGCAAAAGCTTGAAACAGCAGAATGAAACATCAACACACAGTGCTGTTATACACTGTTCCCCTTAGTGTTGTATGCTACTGACTTTTTAAGTTACATCTCCAATGGGATTTTCCATCGGGAGATGACGGAAAGGTCAATAGTACATCATGATAATTTGAAACGATGTGTGATTGGATCCTAACACAACAGACACGAGAGATAAACAATTACCTTTAAAAAAAGAGATGAGTATGTATATACACATATATCCAGGGCAGCTTACAGAAGTAAAAAGTGAATTAAAAAATTATTTATAATAGGAACAGCTGCATCTGCAGACTCCCATTCTTTGTGCTGTGTGACACCAGAAACATAGTGAGAGACAGTTTATTTTCAGCATAAGTTAATAGTGGTGCTTCACAGGTCTTCTCTACAGTCTAAAGAACTCCTGCTCCTGTAACCCTGGCTTACTTTAAATCCCATATGGATGTAAAGGTCTTTGCAGATCATTTTAATCTTAGCCCTCTTGCTAGACCTGCCATTTTTGATTTGCTCCTTCTCCCCTCCCTCTACAACAAATATTTAGTTTGTTCTTTCTGTGCAAGTTTAAACTCTATATCCAAACTACTCTGTATGACCTGAGACAGGTCCACTTTATTTTATTCTGAATAGACAAAAAAAAGATCTTTTTCTTTCTAGACATTTGGGACATTTCAGATTTTCCCACACTGCAGTCTTATGCAGAAAGAGTTTCTGAAAAAAAGAATACAGAAGTGGGCATTAGCAGACTCATTAACATAAGCAGAGGTAGTAGTGGTATCCTGATTAGTCATCTGCCTTCTCACCACAAAATGCTGCTTTATGTGTGGATAACTGAGGTTAAGAGCTGCAGTTCATGGTGGCTTTAATATACAGAATATCTGCTGTCTCCGGTATCTCTCACTTTCCCCCCAGTAATTTGCCCCACACACCCTAAATGAGCAATTTCCTGTGGGACACTGGACTTTGACTGAGTGTCCACATGCAAGATATTCTGGTGAAGATAGATCTTCAGCGCAGACAGATTGGAGACCTTTCAAGCCAATTTTTCCTCTTCTGAGATATTCCAAAATCAGATCATTAAAACACATGGCAACCAGGTACAGATACTGGTGCAGAAAGAGATCAACAGTGAGGATATCAGGGACCATATGCCTAAACCAATGCTTTCTGGAACACCTAAACCATGGTCATCCAAACACACAACAGATCAAACAGACGGGAAAGGCGACAGATGGACAGGTTCCAGCAAGGGGTTTATTCTGCCAGGATTTAGGATTAAACACAACAGTTTGGTTCAAGTATTAAAATACTGCTTTCAGCAAGTATTTATGATGTTCTGACATTCTTAAAACTACCACTCAGCACTGCTTGGACATACAGGTGTTTTAAGTCTCTTTCAAAAGTCCAGATGCAAAACCACCTGCTACAACCTGCTGCTGCTGAGTGTAAATTCCAGGAAAATTGTCTTGCTGTTAGCCCACTGTGAAACGTATCAGATCCAAGGGACGCCCTTTCAGCTTCTCTGTCAGAGCACAAACCTCCTTGACTGTTACAAAAGGCTTTTGCTGATGGACTGTGCCTCCATACACATAAACAGAAAGAGAGAGGTGAGTCAGGTAAGGTACTTGGGAGAGGAAGGATCTTTCCAAACCTCACCAGAGAGTTAAACCTATGCTTTTGTAGCTGAGATGAGAGCCCTCAGCAGTATGTTCTTGGATATGTGAGAGAAGTTCCTAGCTCTTCTCCCTTCCTGGCTTATCTTCATGTGAACTTCCTCCATTTTGCAGTAATACTTGAATATTAACTGAACAATGGAGAGAGACCAACTCCTAGCCTGGTGCTTAGGGCACTTACCTGGGATCAAAGGACATTGGGTTTAAGTTCCTGTCCTGTATGAATAATCAAATTTCCTTGCTAAGAGGAAACAGCTTTGACAGGGAAAGGAGGAATCCAATTTTACATGCATTCAGAAAGGTAACAACTTTTGATATTTCACTCTGAATTTATTAGCCAGTGTTTCAACAGACTTTCCCCTCAAGTTTAAGGTATTTATAGAGTGCTCTCAGGCTATGCACATTCATCATAACCTGAATACAGATAGTGAACTGCACTACCACAAATGAACAGTGTCTGAAGTACCCCTTGCCATGACTCCCTCAGACCTTGTTTCTTTAATCTTAAATTGACCCTTCCCTGCTCTTCTAGCTGCAGGCTTGGCTGTTCAAGGCCAGAAACACAAGAGCAGCAGCTTGGTGCACAACAACACAGCAGCCAACAAAGAGGAACAAAGGAGTTCCTGCAGCAATCCTAACAGCTGGCGCTGCAAGAAACAGGCTAACAAGAGCAGTGACACCCACCACATGCCACAGTGCCACAGCACAAACTGTGCAGAACTCTGTAAAGCTGCAGTTTCAATACATCCATCTGGAAGCATGAATTGTGCTCTCATGGATAATGCCTACTCACTGCTTCTGTCCTACATGTGAACTTTGTCACGCTGACTCAGTTGATAAACTTTTCTGGAGCACTTTCCCACAAGTGACACGTACACCTGCTTAAAATCTTAAATTTTTTTTTATCAGAAAACAAGACAACTGGGAATGGGACAACTTTGAACCTAATCTTGAGGATTTCTGCTTACCCTACTCAGCTGGCAAGGCTCCCAGTCATCATGTTTCTCCAAGACCTGGAAACATGCCCATTAGAACTCCAGCAATTTGCGCATTTTCATTCACCATGGTATTTCACATGGCAATCTGAATTTAACAAAAAATGTGTTGTTGGCTCTGCTTTTTGCTCTTGGGTCCTATTCTAAAGGATCTGGCTAAGTGACATGGCATGAGCTGGATAGGAGGGTCTTAAAATGCTAAATTTCAGATTATGCTCAAACAAAATTACTGAGAAAGATCTCAGTGAGCAGAGGACTGTCAACATACCAGCATCTGTACAGTCTGTTGAGTGAGATAATCTAGAACACAAATAACAAAGCAGTACAGTTGAACCAAACCGATACAGGGGCTGGTCCAACACCATGATATCTGGACAGCAGCAACAGGCAGCTGCAGGCCTGTTCTTACTCTCAACTAGAAATGCTTCTCCACTTCCCTGTGCAGACTGTCAACCTTTAGATTCACACCTCTCCTAAACCCTGCATCCGAGCACTTGTGAGAGCCAAATGCTGAGAGCACTTAAGAGTGCATCGGCTGCCTGGTGTAACAAACCCTTGGTATTGTCTGGATCCACTTTACATGATCATACAGTTGGCTGAAAAACCTAGCTGATGAGAGAGAACTTTTCCCACATCTGGGTTTTGAGCATCTAAACTCTTAATTAAGGACATCTGATGTGTATATGAAATTCCCATTAATCCTCAGCCTCCCCAGGCAAGTAAACACCTACAAGTCCAGTAGGAGGAAGCATCTCACAAGCTACTTTTATGGTACCTTTCTGGTCAGGAAGGAGGGACAGAGAAGATCTGGTCTCAGTGGTCACGTGTGCCTTAACTGGATTATATTCACACCATCATAGCAAACATGAATTTCATACAGCTTGTTTCTTTCGCCAGTTTCTCTACCTGCCCTTTGCCCTGCACTCCCTGGCCAGGCCCCCTGACTGAGATTGCTTGTTTGTTCTTCTATACCTTCATTTTCCCTGGAAATCCTCTGGCCTACACATCCTTCTGTATTAAACTGTTCCCCCTGCTCCATCTTTGAGACTAATAATAATCCTACACAACACCTGTCATAACCAAATCTCTAAACCCACCTATTTAGAGAATTCTGTGCATTTTGAAGGTAACTCTCTCTATATCTGCTGTTGCTTGTCTTTTTCCTGGTCAGATGGGTCCTTCACCTTTTCCTGACCTCTGTACCACTTCCAGGGCTTGGGTCTCACTTAGGCCTAGAAGCAAAAGCAAGGGGGCTGTTTGCACAAGTAGGATATGCAGTGCCATCTGCTGATCTTTTTCTGTAAAGATGAACTCAAAAGACAATTTCTGATGGATGGCTAATTTGGGCCTTCTGGAAATTGAATTAGTATTATCATCAAAGGCCCAAACTTCAAGTAAACAGTTATACAGACATTTTTAGTATCTGAAATATGGAACGTTTGAACTAACAAGTTCAAAGAATGGTTAATAAGATACAGACATTCACCTCTGAGCATCAAGTTTTTGCCTTCTGTCCTTGTATCTTGATTTGGTATTTTGTTTCTTGCTTTGCATTAGGCTACCAAAGATGACCTCATGAGTTTTTAGATTCCCAAACACTACACAGAAAGAGAAGGATCCAGAGCTTCCCAGCTTGCTTGGTTTGGATTCATGAATAAAGAGAACTGTGAGTATGCACAAGTTCACGGGTGTGAACAGAAATCCTTACGCCATTTTCCAAGACAGAGATATTGGGATTAAATACTAAAAATTTAAGACCAGGATGCGGTAGCTGTGCACCTATTTCCACTAAAGGCTACACTGCAGCAAGAAACCTAGTTGGCAGCCTGGTGAAAAATGGCAGATAGATGAGAAAGACATTATTTGAAAAAAGGAAATAAATGGTACTAAGCAGGGCCCATTAATGTTCTGCAATATACAGTTATCAATAACTCCAGAGATCCCATTGAATCCCACTGTTGCTAAGGAATTGTTGTCATCTATAAAAATAATTAACATTATCAGTATCATTTAGCATTTCATTTAGCTACAATTAACTTCCCATTAGGAAGCTCTGAAAGTTCATTAGTCCTGGATGTCTGCAGTGATTTTAATCACACAGAACTACCATGACAGTATATCAGTGTGTCTGAGTCAAATGCCTCATGCTTGGAGCTAAGGCCACCCACTTGTGAGCAGCACATGCTAAACCTCATACCACTTTGGCAGTACTTATTATAACCCTACTGCTTACAGCAAGCTGTGTGGGTTGTACAGTGAATTAATTTACACGTCATCACACAGAATGCTATCTCAGCCAACATCTATTTTAGTTCCCTTATTGTAGTGGATATTTGAGCATAGGGTAGTAAATGAAGATGATACTAACATTTTGTCACTTCTGAGACAACATTTTGGAGAGCAGCAGTTACACTCAGCCTCCAAAAGAGCATCTGAGCTGCAGTCTCTGAGCTGGTAACACAACAACCCTTGACACTGGTCATGAAGTCAGCATAGGGTCACCATTGACCATCCTCTTTCCCAGCTCAAAGAGAAAGTCTAGCCTCAGAGCTCATTGCTGAGCCATATGCAATGGCAATGGCTCAGCCATATCCACTCAGCAATACCAGTGAACTGGAGCAACAGAAGTTAAGCTGGAGCTCAGATGTGGTCATATACTATGTAACCCATATTAAATTCTACAGCAATGCCTGACAGTACATTCCTTGGGTGATCAACTTATTTTGTATTATACTGCTAACCATCACCACCAACAGACAAAACCCAAAAGACACCATCATTGACAGAACTGATGTGAAGCACATGAAATGTCTTGGCAGTGTATGTCTCTTTTGAGACATACTTTTTTTTTCTGTTCCTGCACACAACTCTTAAATTCAGAAAATTTTTAAAGCAGCCTTCTGTACTCTACTATGATCCCAAGAGCAATTCAGACCTACAAAGGTTTTTATTCAATCACTTGAACTGAAGGTCTAAAAATAAACAAATTAAAAAAAAAAAAAACAAAACAACACCAAAACGAAGACCAAGAAACGAACAGGTAAGTCCGCAGCTGCTGTCCCCTTGGGGCCAGGCTACCGCAGATATGTTTTATCTCCAGGTTTCCATGTTGCCACACCCTCCGAGGCACCCGGGCGAGGGCCGGGAATGGGAACACACAGCTTGATGAATGAAGCCCTTGTGGAACGCGTCAAAGCTGGATCGCGATAACCGATACTGCGAGGCACTGCCGCCGGGAAGAGCGAGGTCGGCCCTCTCTACACGGCGCCTCGATCCCCTCGGCCGAGGGCGCGGGGCAGTTCGGGGAGCAGCCGGCGGCGGTGTGCTCCACTGGTGCTCCATCGATAGCTCGAGCACCTGACACCGGCTTTAGGTGACGCGCTTCCCGCGTTCGCCCATCCAACCCGCCGGAGGGGGGTGTGTCCGCAAGCCCCAGAGGTGCAGCTAGCTCAGCGACGTTCAGGGAGATGCCGCTGCCGCCACCTCCTGAGCCGAGCCGGTAGCCCCGCCAGCCCCTGCTCCGGCGCCACGGCCCCGCGGCGTCCAGTCCCCGCAGCCGAGCAGAGCTCACTCTGCGGCCCAGATCGCGGGTCCGACGGCGGGAGCAGCGAGAGGGGTGAGGGCGGGGACTGCGCTGCCCTCGCCTCCCTTGCGGAACAGATGCGAGTTCTGACCCGGTGCAAGGACTCGCTCGCCTACGGCGGCAGGAAACCCGAATCCCGCCGCCCCTGTGCTTCCCTCGCCGACGCCCCCGGCGAACTCGGCGGCCCCCGCCGCCATCCTCCAGCCGTGCCCGACACGCGAAGTTCGCTCCGCTGCGCGGCATCTGCCGCCTGGCCCGCTCTGCCCGCCGGGGCCCGGGCCGGCTCCCGGCCGGCGCAGGTGGGCGGGCGGGCAGGGCGCGGCAGGAGCCGCTGGCGCAGCCCCGCCCGGGGCGACGGCCAGCTCCCGCCGGACAAGGGGCGCCAATGACAGCTGGGGTGGAGGAGAGCAGGGGAAAGAAAAGGTGGCGTGAAGGAGAGACACGAACCAGCCCCGACGCCAGAGCGGCGCGGCAGGGCGGCGGGGGCGCGCGGGGATGCCGGGCGCGCCGCTGGCCGGGTTCATCCGAGGACAAGCGCTCGCCCCCCCCCCTCCTTCCCTTCGCCACCGCTGACCTGTGTGCACCCGGTAGTGCGCCTTGAGGTGGGAAGACTTGCCGTAGACCTTGCCGCAGCCGCTGTACGGGCACTTGTGCCGCTTCTCGGCCACCAGCTTCGCCTTAGGGGTGGCCCCGGCGGCGCGCAGGCGGGGAGGCTGCCCCGGCGGGGGACTGCGGGGCGGGCTCGAGCCCTGCTCGGTGGCCGCGTCGCTGTCGGAGCCCGCGTCCTCGTCGGGACTCTCCACGCTGTCACTGCAGACGGATGGGGCGGGCAGCGGCCGGTACTTGTTCAGCTCCAGCAGGCTCTTGGCGATGGCCAGCAGGGCGCAGTAGTCCTTCCAAGCGTCGCGGGGGTCGCGCAGCTCTCGGGCCGCCTCCCCCTCGCCCGGCACCTTCAGCCGCGCCGCCTCGGGCACGGCGGAGCGGTTGGAGATGGAGACCAGGCACTGCGCCGCTACGAAGTCCACGTACGCGACGGCCGACATGGTGCGGCCGCACCCCGACGACAAGGGGGCTCCGTCCGCCCTCAGTGCTCGTCCACCGGGCCAACCGCGCCGCCGCCAGCCATGGCCCGCCCGCGGCGCGGGAAAGAGCGGGGCGGAGGAGGAAGGGGGCGTGGGGGCGAATAAATAGCGGGGCGCCGGGCAGGTCCTTCACCGCCGCCCCCCGGGGGCGGCGCGCAGACGGCGAGGGGGGAGCGCCGCCCGCGCGGCCGGCCCGGGTCCGGCGCAGGGGCCGGGGGAGAGGATACCGCCCGCCCCGCGCCCCGCCTGGTCCTGCCCGGGGGCGGCCGCGCCGGGGCCCATCACGTCAGGCGCGGAGTCCCTCCCGTCCCGGCCAGTCCGCGGGCAGAGCCGGCCGGCTGTGTTTACTTTCTCCCCCCGCCACTCACGGCGCCCCTTTTCTAGGGGAGGGCGTGTCCGCCGGGCGGCCTCCCCGCCAATCACCGCGCTCCCTCCCCAGGCCGCGTGCTACTCCGGGCGCCCCGCCGCGACCGCTTAAAGCAGCGATGCCGAGGCTCCACCGGGGGCGGGACGGCGGGAGCTCCGCAGCTCCGCTCCTCGCCGGGGGGTTCGCGCCACCGGTCCGTTTGCGGCCCGGAGGAGCCGGCGACGGCCTCGGGAGGGGCCCCGCGGCGGGGACAGCGCGGGGCGGCGGCGCCGAGCGGGTTAAGTGGCTCCCTGGAAGTCCTACGGTCCCAGCAACGGGCAGGCCAATGGGAAGTGAGCCGGCTGATGTCACTTGCAGTGGCCCGCCAATCAGCGCCCGGTCCCGAAAGGTGCGCAACGCTTGGAGGCGCGGGGAGCGGCGGGCGCGCGCTCCGGCCGCGGCCCCTTCGCGCCGCTGCCGGGGAAGGGCGGGAGGGGCGCCGGGGATGCCCCGCCCGGACGGAGTGTCCGTGACCCCGGCGCGAACCCGAGCTGGCTCCCCCTTCCCTGCCCGCGGCACCGGGACCCTCGTACTGCCCCGGGACAGAGCCCCCGGTCCACGCGGGCTGGAGACAGGAGGATAGGCTCTGTGCAGGGAGCGGGACCCCGTGAAGCCCCCCGGAGAAACCCGGTGGCAGCGTTACGCGCTCTATCGCTCAAGCGTCATCGTTGAGACAGGCGACTCCTTAAGGCGGGGCAGAGGGGAACCCTCCGTGCCCCCACGATGAGCGGGCCAGGTACCTCGGCGGGGGTCACCGGGGAAGGGTTGTAGAGCCACATGATAGTGCTTGCCGTTTTGTCACTGTTGGCAAAAATAAAAGTCAGGTTGACACTTACCCTGTCGCCGAGTAAGTGCCGTCCAGCCTAAACGAATCCCCAAAACCTGTCATGTCCACCCAAATAACACGCCTCCATCTCTGCCCCATCGGACGCACAAAGCTCATAGAATATTGTGAAATCTGACCCTGTGGTTAGCCAGAGAAGAGTGAAAAATTGGCTGCTGGATCAAAGACTATTTAAAAGAAGGAAAAAAAGTTACGATCATTCTTAAGCCAGCAGTACTGAGGTGTGAAGTATATCAGTGCATTTTGCTGTTTTGCAAGCATCAGAAGAGAGTGTAACAGAAAGACTTTACCTTTTAAATAATGCACATGAGCCTCTCTACAGCATTAGCCAGAGTAACACAGGTGGCTCTGAAATCATCATCTAGATAAAGAAGCACTCCTGTCAGACAGGAGCTTTTCTCTGCTTTAGTGAAAAGCACTGCTTTAGCGAACTGCATCCCCAGGAGATGGACTCCTGGCAGGCCAGGGTCCCTAACTAAATCTTGCTGTCCTCAACTGCAGGCCACCCTTCCTTGTAAAAACAGACAGGGCCTGAATGGTGAAGAGCTTTATGGATTAATCTCATTAACTGAATGTGGAAATGATGAGGAAATGGCTACCAAAATGAAGCAGTGTTGTTTTTTTCCTGCAGGAAATAAAAAATAGTGATGTCAGCCATTTCGTATGCTAGCACATTAGATCACTGCATGAACCTCGAGAAATAGTAATCCTTTGCCATGGATAATTGACATCAGGCTGAAATAATTTTATATGCCATAACTCAGAAAAAAAACCAACCCCAAATCAAAATGCACATCAAAACAAAAGAACTAGAGGCTAAGTCTGTAAGTGGATTATCTGAAGGTTGATGAAGATCGAAGAGAGAACATGAATAGAGCAATGTACCTAACAATGTGGTCTTCAAGTTTCAGTCATCAGTCAGCAAGTCACTCTTACCCCGTTCTCACAGCATTTTTCCCAGCTAATCCAGCATCTATTGGCCTCCCGTGCTTAAGACGCACCAGGCAGAATAAGAGGTGTGATCTCCAGGTCTGATAGGAAGGAGGAACATAAGGTATTGTTGTTTCTTTACCACTAAAGCTGTTGATATGTTTGGTTTCTGTATAGTACTGGTGCCTACAGCCTTCTGTTTCCTTCTGAGGGGTAACAGCATTTTACACTGAAAACTGGTTTGTTAATCTGAATATCCATGATATAACTTCATCAGCTGCATGCGTGACATCTTTTCTCACAGCACATCCAGAGTCTCTTTGGCTGACAGTTCTTTGGCGAAAGTTCCTGCTAGGAGATGTCCTTACCCACATTTCAGTGACATGCAAGTTGCTTCCCAGAAGGTGACTTGCTTATTTCGTATCAGATTCTCACATTAGTAAATACCTCTAACATTAATTTGTACAGTTCAGAGAGGAAAGTGTTGATAACAAAATAAAAGAGACATACCTTTTTTGTTTGCAAACTTGTTTTGTTTTAAGGCAACTCTTGGCTATTTAAAGATTAGAACATAAGCTGTGCCCAGTTTCACAATGAGGAAGCATACCAAGCTATTAAAATAATCCAAATATGCCTCTAAGAATATACTACCTATTAAAGACAATATATTGCTGGGGTGTTTTTAATGTATCTAGTAGTCTAAAACCCCAAGACTCCAAGCGAGTTAGGTCCAAATAATACTCAAAACGCAATGCCAGAATTTTATACTCAGAGAGAGTATCAAAATGGCCATATCTACTTTCTGAACAGCAACACACATGTGCCTGGAAATGGAATTGTGCTCAGAAACCTCTTTATCTCCAGATGATAGGGGCCATCACTCAGATTTGACTGTGCTGATGATAATACTTGAATATGGTTTCAGAGCATGCATTTAATCCATAGTTCAGTTTATAATTCACAGTTAATTTTTTGCAATAACTAGGCTTAACAAGGATGTTCTCTTAGACTGTACAGATGAGATGTTAAACTTGGCAGAGGAGTAGGAACTAGGTGATCTTTGAGGTCCCTCTCAACCCAAACCACCCTATGATTCCAAACCCACGACAGCACTTAGATATAACCCTAACACCTTTTGCCACCCAAAGGCACTCACTTGCGAAAGCCTGAAGTCCAAATTCAACCCACGATTTACAGCTCCAAACCAGCTTCTGGTGGGCAGATGTTTGCCCTCTGTGCAGTCCCTGGGTACAGGAATGTAGCACATCTGGGTAGAGTCAGGGTGGAAGTTGTCAGTGGCTGCTTTTAAGGCAGCTGCGTGTTCTCTGGTGCAGAGGGACAGTATATGGACAGGAACAGTTATGGGGAGTTGTGAAGACTGTGATCTCCTGGTGAGTGAGAAAGGCACAGGTGAGGCTCAGGTAACAGCCAGGGGCTCACACTTGAGGGGAGTGAAGGGAGATGTCACAGGGGAAGCAGCAATGAGAAGAATGAAATGTGAGATTCAAGGGCCTGCAAAGAAGGTGAGTGAGAACCAAGTCTGTGTGTTTGTGAAGGGGAGGGACTCCTCTCACCAGAGAGATGGGCAGAGGTTCTGTGAGAGATGTAAGGCTGTGGAAGAAAAATAGCTATTAATTATTTCTGAGGTTTTCGAAAATGTCTTCTGTTTTCAAAACCATAACTTTTCAGAATAAGAGCCATGCCAGCTATCCTTTACTCTATGCTCCCCAAGGCTTGTGCACCCTGACCCCGTGCCTAAAAATTTGCACCCTCTTTCTGGAGGATGACGATGACATGCACCTGGCCGGCATTCTTGGAGAGACCCAGACTGTGGGAACCCTCAAGTTTTTCCTCCAAAAGCCAATTCATGTAATGACCTTTAGTGCCACTGTGGCCAAAAAAGCTTTCTTTTGAGGAGCAAATGGTCTTGTAAAGACAGTCTGAATCAGGTGTTCTGCTTCAAACCTTGTTCTATTGCTTTTTGTTTGCTCTTCTATGGAGCACAGAGATTTCTTCTCTAATGGTATCCTTCTGCCAAGACAAAATGAAGAAATCTATCTGTCTTCTGTATTAATATTTCCTAATATTTTGAAGATCACAGGCTCCAAACGTTGTTCTAGATTCTGCTTTGATTTTTTTCATTCTCCAAGGCTCATGGCATATGCTCCAAATGATTTGACAAGATGCTGAGGGATTGATCAGTTGTTAGTAATGGCTGAAATTATATATCAAGGTAAATGGCCTATTTGCTGATGTGTGTTCTTAAAGCCTGTGACCATGCTGAAAATTCATGACTGATACTCTGGCAACGTGACAGAATAGTAATTCAGCGGTCATAAATATGAACACATTGTATTTTACATGTGTGTAGTATCTTTCATACCAATGCGTTGTTCAGATTGTCTGCATGTATTATCAGGGAAATTCAGCAACCTCTGCCACCAGACAACTGCCTCAACTCCCATGGTGAAGTCTGGTGTGGTAGGAAGTGCTTTAACCTTTAACCATTCAGTCACTGAACACACAGAGGAGACAAAAAGTTGCTTTATGTGATGCAACAGAAACCTTCAAATTCAATTCTTGTAGATCAGAAAGATTCAGAGGAGTTGCTTGCTATATAAAGGCTTGCAAGACACAGTAAGTATCCACTAGCAAACTGTCCTTCCATTTTAAAAGCAGCTATACAGTAGAAGGCTGCTGACAGAAGACACTTCTGGCCTGAAAATCCAGGAGTATGAGGATTATCAGTCTCAAATTCAACTTCCTTTAGAAACAAGTATTGTGGATACAGAGCTGTGCTCCTTTTCTGTTTACTACTAAACATGTTTACTACTTGGAGTTTGTGTTTGTCTGTTCTTACCTTTGACAACTTCTGGTCTAATTCTGCCCTTATTCTAAATCACAGGATTGGTTTTGGTCTTCGTCTTGAGGTCCTTCTAATACCTCTTGAGTTGCAGCTTAACTGTGAGCAATTCAGCTGATCATGAACCTCTGTAATAAGGATGATAAGGATGGCTCCTCCCCCCGGATCTTATCTCTGCAGTTGGTAAGTACGCAGGGGATGTTGTGCCTCAGGGACGTTATGGCCTGCTTGCCACCAGGGGTCTGCATTTCGATTTGGTTTGGGTGCTGATAGTGGTGTAGTCATGGCAGCATTGAACTCAGCATAGGCTAGCTACTTGAGTATGCACCCAGGATCCCAGATGGATTTTACAGCCTGCATCAGACACCTCCTTCAGTGTGCATATGGGTGTGTGAGTCTCAAGTTCAAAAGTAGAAAGCTAGACTAGAGTTAATTTGGGAACATCTACCTTTGACTGTAGCAAACACATCCAGTAAAAAATGATCTGGCAGCAGAAAGGCCATAACATATGTGGGGGATGTGGACTAGAGGTCAGCCTCAGTTGGTCACTTGGTCAAAGCTCATCAAGTCAGTTTGTTGAGTGCTGTTGAATGCAAGGCCTTCAAAACTTCTTAATTAGCATTGGTGCAAGAGTTGGTGGCAGCTCTGCTGTTTCACCCTGGAATGCTGTCAAAGGGAAGGGATGCTATGATACAGGTGATAAGTAAGCACCATCGGGCAGCTCATTCCCTGGATGAGGTGTTGCAAAAGAAGAGGAAAAAAAGCAGAAAATGGAGAGGGGTGGAAAAGCAGTGAGCTGAAGTGCAGTCCATGTGCTTCGAGGATAGTGAGAGGTCTTCGAGGATGGAGAGACGGTCAGTGCAGGCAGGGGCCCGTGACAGGCGCCGTCGCAGCCCCTCGGGTTCCGGGCAGCGCTGCCCGCAGCCCCGCTCCGCACTGCGGGCTGCAGGCGTACGTGCGGTGCCGGCGCCGTGGGGCCCGCCGCGGCCATCGCCGCTTTAAGGCGCCGCGTCTGTGCGAGGACCGCGGCGCCGGGTTCAGCTGAGGACACAGCCCCAGTTCTCAGAAATCCCCGCGCTGCGGGAACATCGCGCTCCGGTACGGAACGCGCTGCCCTAGATCGCGGGTGCTGGGCCCGCCCCCCGCCCACGTGAGAGCCCCCCCCCGCACACCCCACCCGCGGCCCCCGCCACACCGGGGCTCTGCGGCTGTTTTCCTCGCCGAGATCTATCGCTGCTATTTCATGTTATTGTTTTGTTTGTTCGTTGGGTTTTGTTGCGTTCTTTTTCTTTTTCTTTTTCTTTTTCTTTTTCTTTTTCTTTTTCTTTTTCTTTTTCTTTTTCTTTTTCTTTTTCTCTCTAATCAGTGGTGGGGGGTTTTTTGTGGGGTTTTTTTTGTCTTTTTTTTTTTTTTTTTTTTTTTAATTCACCGCGGGGGGGCCCCTGCAAGCAAACGGCGTCATCTTTTTCAACCCTCTGCCTCCAAAATCCCCCAACCCAAACCCCAAAACCCCGTCATGTTATTTTATACTTAGGTATACTTTAGATTACGTATAGAAAATAAAAATATATAGCATATAGCATATAATACGTTATATATGCTCTACAATATAAAAAATACATACCTATGTTTTTGTTTTATATTTCATATCTAATAAATGTATACCTATTGTATATATTACTACATATACGCGTGCATGCTTGCATCATATTCATATACAATAAATACAATATGTCCGTTTTTAAATAATAGACATGCAAAATGTATGTTACTTTAAAAATTTTTATTGTTTTCGTTTGTTTGTTTGTTTGTTTGTCTCTGTGGGGAGGTGTCCGAGCGAATCACCGGTCGGCAGGCAGTCGAGAAGCGGGGAGCCGGCGGCGGACCGGGAGCACCGAGACCGGCAGTCCGCAGGAGAACACTTTTCCTGGGAGCTGGAGCTGGGGGCGCGGAATTACAGCCACCCGCGGTTTATTAATAGCGCCGCGCCCGCGCCAGTACGTGCGCGGCAGTGATACCCCTGTCCCAGCACCTACCCCCCCTCCAGCCACAGCCCATCCTCCTTCTCCCTGGAAAGAGGACGGGCGTCCCCGCCACTGGCTCCGCCTCGCCTCACCTCGGATGCCCTCCGCCGCCTCCATCTTCCTCCCTCCCGCTCCCGCCTCCTCCACGAGCACCTCCCGCACCCTGGCCCGACGGGCGGGAGCGGCGCCGACCTGGCTCCCGCTGCCCGCCCGCCGGTGCCCCCCGCCGTCTCTCAGGGTTCCATTTTATCCACTTCCAAAGTCTCCCGGACTTCTATGGGTTTGTGGCTTCCTTTGTTGCGTGCTGTGGGTTTGTATTTGAGAAAGGTGGCATTTCTCTGCAGGGGCACCTGAATGGGTTAAACCGAGCCGAGTTAACCCATCACTGAATGGCCTTCAAACTGAGACGATGTCACATTAACTCCTCCACAACCCATTGCCAAAAGTGAGATGTCACATTAACCCAGAAAAAAAAATAGAGCCACATTAACCCACAGCCAAGACTTGAGATGCTGCCAAGAGATGAGGCATCACCTTCCTGCTGCAGTAAAGCTGCAGCACCCTTCTACTACAGCACCAACACTCTTTGTGTTACTGTGTCACTGGCCTCTGTGTATGCATCCTTCCAGAAACTGTTCATTTTCTGCAAAGCCAAGATAGCAGGTTATTCTCCTTTAATTTAATCATCCAAGATTTTCTGAGCAACACTTCTTGACAAAAAGGTTTTGGGGAGGCTGAAAGGCAGGGAAACAACTCAGAGGATGCTCGTCTTGTATATCCTGAAAATCATACTTATTTAAAGAAAATGTTTTCCAGTACGGTATTTCATTTATTTATCTAATTTCTTTCCCATTTATTGCTGTTTTTCTCCAGAAACAAACAAAAAAAAGTGCAGGGAGAGGGTGCGTGGGGGAGAAGGAGACTTGGTGGGTGTTTTCTGACTTTACATTAGACTTTCCTGAAGTGCGAGTTGAAATTGAAGATGCCTGTATTTTTCTCCCTGGATGATTCTCCTGTGGATGTGAGGATCTTTTGCAATCAGTCTCTCACCACTGCGTTGCTACTACTGCAAATTCTTCAGCAGTGGGAATCCTGAAGCTTTAGCACAGACTGGCTTTGGCGCTTTCTCAACTGCAGCACATGGGAGACATGCTGGATTGCTGTAACTGTAAGAGTACTGGCAATTACATTTACAATGATGTGTCATTTTTCACTTCTGGTGGTGTTACACAGTTCACTTGTTCGAGTTTTCCTTTGGAGGTTTGATTCTTCATCAGAAGAAAGTCTTTCCAGACAGTGTCTGTGAAGGAGCTTTGCATTGAGAGCCTGGGTGTCCTAGTACACCAAGTGGAACAGTCATCGGCAATTTGCTTTTGTGAAAAAGGTAAATGAGCTCCTGAGCTGCATTAGGAGCCGTGCTACCGGCAGGTGGAGGGAGGGCATTCTGCCCCTCCCGTCAGCATTGATGATGTCACGCCTGGAGTACCAGGTCCTGTTACAGACTCCAAAGTACAAAAGAGACATGGCCATACTGCAGCAAGTCCAGCAAAGGGCTGCAGAGATGTTTAGGGCACTTTTCCTGTGAGAAAAGACAGAGAATTATTCGGCCTGGAGAAGAGAAGGATCGGGGCGGTGGGAACGGGAGGGGTGGGGTGTGGAATCTTGTAAGTGTATACAAATATCTGAAGGGAGGCCACACAGAACAATTTGTGGTGGGCACAAACTAAAGCACAGGTGGTTCTCTCTGAACATCAGAAGACACTTTTTCACAAGTAAGGGTGACTGAGCAATGGCACTGCTTTACAGGGAAGCTCTGAAGACTCCATTCATCAAAAGCAGCTGGAACATGGCTCTGGGCAACAAGCTATAGGAGGGTCTGCCTGACCAGGGGCTTGGACTACATGACCTCTGCTCCAGGCGTCCTTTCCAACTGCAACCAGTCTGTGGTTCTGTGATCTGATAGCTGGACAGGTCCAGTCAATGCAGGTTCAGAGTCCATATTTGGGAATATGTGACAGAAAAAGCAGAGTGTTTAAAACTGTGCCCAGGGTAACCCAATATGTTGTTGTAATCTCTCTGCGCCCCAAATTGCTACTGTCCCTTTCACACCCTGCAGCCATAAAACGGAAGGGCGGGGTGGGGGCTGGCGGTGCTGCGGTCTCTTTAGAAGTCGAGGCGCTGAGGCAGAGGCTCTCTCCCACTGCTCCCTTTGCCTCTTGGCTTTTTCATGCCTCTACTCGCAACAGTACCAACTCTAGAAGCTGCATTTCACAATCAAAAACTGTTTCAAGTGGGTATTTTGCAACACCTGTCTGCAGCCGCAGCACTTGTGCTGGGACAAGTGGAGCAGCCCCACGCCACGTGGTCACCACAGCCACCTGCTTTTGCTTATTAATAAACTGTTATTTTTCAGTTATATCTAGTTATATTCTACTTAATGGTGGAAAGAGTTTGGTTAAAACTAGGGGAAGGTAACTCATTTTAACATGTCCCCCTCAAATGTATTAAACCAAGACAATATATTAACTTCCTTTCATAATTTTTGGTACTGTTGAATAATATCCTCATGTTAATTCTTTTGTGCTTACTGGTGCTGGTGAAGGGGTCTTGTGAATTCTACAGCTCATGTCCCTAGCACTATTTTAGCTTTTAGGATTTGCTTACTATACAGCCTTTGCACATGCAGTACAACATGAATTGAATGGTTCTTGAGTATGCCTGTGCTTGTATATTTGCACCATATTATCATAAATCATCTCTAGTGACAATAGTGAGACTAGAAAGATGTCTCTGGCCTTAACCCATTTGCCTAGTCCCATTATATTTTCTAAAATAAGATATTCCTGTTAAGGAAAGTTTTATCTTGGAAAGCTGTACTTTTATGATAGTAGGTCCTAATTTTATGACAGTAGGTCCTGTTTTGTTTTCTGTACCAGCACAAATTTTTGTTTAAGAATCAGTTAAGAATGTTAACTTGCTTTTTAACATTATCTTAACTGTTACATTCTCCTCAGTATATGAAAGACGCTGTTATAACCCTAGACTGAAGAAAATACTGAATTGTTTTCTCATTTCTAATTGGTGTTAGGGAGAGAGGTGTGGGTGTCAATCTCCTCAGGAAATAAGAAATTATGGTTTTCTCTAAGGACTTGTCTTCTAGAAAGAGCCATATCTTTAGAACACACCAGGGCTGGGGTACACGGAGCAGACTGGGAGCTGGGAGAAGCCTTTCACTGACTTGACTGAGTAAAACTCCTAATTTCCAGAGTGGAGTGTGGCTACAGGTAATTGTGTAATCCCTAATATTTTTGGCTGCTTAAAATGTTGTGCTACTTAGTATGCTTTCTCTGAAAGCCTTTCCAAGGCTGCTGTTGTGGGGCAGACAGAAACAAGCTCTGCTTTGGCCTCCAAGATAGTCAGTTAGAAGTGAGCTCCAGTGTGGGTAGTTAACAGTTCTAAATTAAGGCAAATGAGTACTGCTGGTGTGAAGAGGATATAAGTTGTGCTGATTTGCTTGCATAACTTCTAGTTTGGAGCACAGGCCGTGCTGGAACATGGCTGTGCAGCACAGCCTGAGTTACCAACCCTTCTCTCCACTAAGTATGGAACCTCAAGTGCACCTTAGAGCTCTGCCCCACCACAAGTCCATGAGAAGCACATAAATATTGTTGCACACATAGCATGAAATGCCTCGCTGTTGCCTCAGTAACTGGCAGAGCAGGTTCCTGTCAATGCAAAAGAATCAGGACACTTGTCACTGCAGTTGCATCTCTGTTTGCACCAGAGTTCCCTTTCCCCTTTCCCCTTTCCGCTTTCCCTTTCCCTTTTCCCTTCCCTTTCCCCTTCCCTTTCCCCTTTTCCTCTCCCTTTCCCTTCTTAAAGCCACCAAATAATTTCCATCTATTCTTCCCAAATACCAGTGCCTGTAACAGTGGAGGATCTCTGTCATCATAAATGCAAGCAGGCTTCAGCTTCAAACAGTTGTTTTGTGTCCATATGACTTCCCCGTGGTGGATTGCTATGCACATAGGCATTGCAGACTTGCCTGGTTTTGTAAGCAGAGGAAAAGAAATGTGCAGAGAATGAAAAAAATGTTAACCAAGATGTCAGTTAGCTAAATTTAATTATGTGTTCAACGACTTGGGCAACCAGATGGCATAAAAGACACTTGATTTCCATGGCATGAACTCTGAAAGGACATGATTCCCTTATGAATGTGTATTCTTTCTTTCTCATGCATCTATTTACATATCTGTTCAAATATTTATATATATTTAACTTGTATGAAACCTAGGAAGAACAGTAATTGGTACTCACAGCATTTAGTTGAGTGCTAACTATTTTTGTGTTACAAGTTCAACACTGAATCAGACAAATGGCACATCTTGCTCCAGGTTCAGAGCTCTGTGACAAGGTCAGAATGTCGGACTTGAAGATTAGCAACGTGCTGTTCAGCATTTCATGTAAACCTTATTGTTCAGATGAATAGCCAGGCCTTAGCTGGGTAGGTCTAGCTGATTGTAAGCCAATTTGTTTAATTCAAGATACACAGAGAACAAATCTTTTAAAGACAGAATCAGTGAAAACACTGAGTTCATGGTAGCCATATACTGTACAAATAATGGTGCTGACATTCAAAACCAAGTAATTTAACTCTCTGTAACAACTGTAGAGGTTTAGTTTTTGAGTGTAGCAACAAGACAGCTACAAGGGAGCTTTGCAGGATAAATCAAGCAGTCCTTCTAGTACCATGTCTAACTTTGTCTTCTACACCAACTTTCTCTGTGAAAAAGATAGTTTTATTATTTGTCTCACTAATACTGTTGAAGAGGCAACTAATGCTGTTAGAAGTACAAAACTAGTATGAAATATTCATTCTTATTCTTTGAAGGAGTTTGGAAGAGAGACAAAATAAGTCTATTATTTAGTCTTCCTTAATTTTGTCTACTGCCATGAAGCTCCCTTCACTTAATGTTGCAGAACCTGGAAGATTCTCCTTGTATGTTCCAGGTTTACTCTGGCTGAGAACCTCCCCTCACAAACACATGTGTATGAGAAATCCAGTTATGTGTAACATATTTCTGGTCAAATCACACTAGCCAGAAGCAGAATTGAAAATATAAAATGCTGTCTAAGGGCCTGCAATGCAAACATATATTTTGCCTTTTTAGTTTAGATTTAACATTGTAAAGTCCAAATACATTTAAGTGTGCTTCTACTGGTTGCAATAAAATAAGCACTTGCTTGCTGCCAGTATTGCACTTTAAGTCCCTTATAAATGTTCATTTAAATTACCTAGCTTGCTGGTTAAGTAATTATCTGTATACAGCAAGTAGTACTTCATGGTGTGCAGTGGTTGTTTAGGCCCAACAAGCCCCTTACACCTGCAAGGGACTTGTTGCCCATGATGCTGAATCTGCCAGGAGCTATTCAGATACATAATTTGTCCTGTTTAGAATTCAGTATAAGATCAAATAATAAAGGTCCATTTCAGCAAACATCTGCCCATAGAGAAAACATTAAACGACTGTGCTGTCCCCCTTAATATCCATAATGCTGTATTTTGTGTGAGATTGTGAATGGAAATTCAATTTACCTGTTTATGTTTACACCAGCAGATGTGTTGAGGATTTCAGCATTCATTTCATCAAGTAAGTAAATATTTGTTATTATTTTTCCTAAAGCATTGGCTGATATTGAATGATAGCAAAAGAAGTTTTAGTATTTCTGCAGAAATTAATACATATTCCCTCCCACGGGGCCTCCCCTGACTATGAAAGGCAGGAAAAATGTTTAAATGTGCACTTAGGTATATTTACATGTACATACAACTTTGAGAAGCCTATTTCAACATCAACACAAATAGTATTCTTCCTATTTTACATAGAAGCATTTGCTGGCTTTCAGTCTGCTGTACCAGAGGAAGTCCACAGAGAAAATACTACTCAGCAGGCGCCAATAAGGACACAATCTGTGACCTGATTTTACCTTCTTCTGGGGTTGCTGAAGGTACAAGTAGGAATTTCCCTAATTATCTTCTTCGCCTCTTAGCTTATAAAATAAATGTGCTTTATGGAATAAGTATTGATACTGGAGTGAATACAGAAAGAGTTTGTTCTTTGCAACAAATGCAAATTTCATTTTATTTTGATCAGTTTTTACAGACCTTGCAAATGCTCACAGGTGCCATTGAGAAGTTTGTGTATAGAAGATCATATAGTATTCTTACTCTGTTGAGATACAAACCTTGGGCTTTTTGGGATTGCAATCCAGTTCTCATGAAGTTGGTTCAAAATCCTGACTTTTAGTTGTCATTGTAACCTTTGTTCTTTGTCAAAGAGCTTCAAAGTGGTTGCTGCCTTTCTTAGATAATATTACTTCACCGTGGAGTAGTCTGTCTCCAAGAATGTAAAAGATGTGGAAGCACTCTGATAAAGCATCATACCATTTCAAGACAATTCTTCTTCAAATTAGATGAATATATTGGAACATTCACAAACACTACCTGCCTTATATGGATTATGGTAGTGGAGCTCTAAATTACACATACAGCGCTCTCCAGCTTCTCCTGGCACGCAAGAATGCACAGCCTTAGCAGTGGTTAATGACCCCACTTTGGGAACAACTCACTGAAGAATTCTCTTAAAAACTGGCATATCACATCCCTAAGCAGCTTTTCTGTAGTCACAATATCTGTTGATTACTTGATATCTTTCCATGAATTTTATTTGTTATTTCTATTAAGTACTGTGTGTTGCTGATGTTGTCACTGATGTTCAGAATGATTTGTACTTTTGTAGAAACATGGAACTATACTTTGAATAAGCAGTATTTTAATTTTTTTTCAGGGTTGCACAACAAGTATGGAATACAATTTATTTTTAGGTGATACAAACAATAAACATTGCTCTTGAGTTTGGTGTTCTTGTTTTTCACAAACAGCATTTAGTCAAAAATTCTTCCAGGACAAATACAAAACAGGTTCTGATTCTCTAAATTAATCCTTGAGGTATTCAGTTACTCACTAGGGCCTAATGATTGCTATCAATAAGAGAGATGAAACTTTATGCTTTTAGAAAGAGGTTTGATAGATACATAATAACCCTAAATCAATGTATTTTCAAACAACATTTTGTTTCAGTGAATATTGCTAATGGACCTATCAAAAAAAGCAATTAATGGAACCTTAAAGATTAACACAACAATTTATTATGAACAATCCTTTTTTTTTTTTCCTTTTTGAAAAGATGCAGTATCTCAAAATGCCAACAGTCAGTGACACTCTTAAGTTTCTAAAGCATTACTTGCTCTAGAAGTAAACTTGCTCTTTGAAAGTGAAGTAAACCTCTAGATGGACTCTTCTACAATATTGTTTCTGGTAAGTGGATTATTTATGGAATTATTGACAGAGTTTGTCTTCTGCATTCTGTTTCATGCAGTCATTTTTTTAAAAACAAAATGCAATAAAGGAAAGAACTATGAAGAATATCATGATATGATATAATGAAGACTAAGGCATGAGTATGCACAGCCAATTTATACTTTACAGATAGAATAAAAAAATCCTGCAAATGTGTATTGTATCCCTGACATTTTTGCTACTGGTGTTTGGAAAATAAAGATCCTTACAGACCAGCAACCCTTGGGTCTCTGAGAGGCAGCCCAGCTAAGTTAAGGGTTAGCAGAGATCATGATATTCTTTCTGCATTGTGCTTTCCTGAGGAATCTCCAAAGACTTGAAGAGAAGGTGTGGGAATTGTCATTTCATCTATGCTGAAAGGGACTACTTACTCACAGGAATGAAGTCAATTCTCAAACAGCATATAAGTGTAGAGAAAGAACTGAGGAATGCTTTTAATTCAGCTGCAGAAATATATCTAGAGTGTAAGTATTTATATTGGAATTTGATAGGAGGTTTCAACTTCCAATCTTTCATGCTGAGAAGTAAAATGGTAGCTTCCTAGCTATCTCATATGGACATGGGTTTCTCTGCACTGATAGCTGAAGAGTATTTCTTAATTCTTGATTCTAATTCCCTGTAATTTCTAATTTGAATTCTAATCTCATTCTGATCAATGTGGAACAATTCTACCTTTTGAATTACTGAAATTGTTTTTTTTTAACTATCTCCTTATTCTCTAAGATTTTTGGTCCAGCCATTGGCCAGAGCCATCATTACTCAGTTGATGAGATCTTGTCAAACAAGCACTGTTAGAGAGTGCTTTTTATTAAAAACATGTATGTGTTTTTGATGCTCAAGTAGTTAGAACACTTTCCTGATTTGTGCGTAGAGATGGTTCTGCAGCACTGCAAGGCTGCCTTTGGGTAGTTTTAACTTCCAAATTTTTTATGCTCCCCTCCACTACACTTTCTGTGCCTGTTGTGTGTACATCCATCCTTCTTCATTCCACCATCCACTCCATTCAAGACAGGAAGCTACTAATAAAACTCTTGATGAGGCACTGAAACCAGTACCAACAACACAACTTCCTTCCTGCTGGAGAAGACTGGAGTGCGTGATAAGCATGAAGCTTTATGCAGGCAGCTGCTGCAACTATAAATTGCCATTGGTTACTGTGGAACAAGTAAGTGTTGCAACTGTTTAAACGTGTTGCTCCTCTATAGCAAAGGATTTATATTTCAAAAAGAAAGCACATAATAAGTGCTTTGTTTCACCCACGCTTATGTGTGGATGTTGGTTGATGAGCAAATAGGCTCGATTATAATATAAAAATGAGACAAAATGGCTGTGACCTGAGACCTAGCCCACTAAACGTTTGGGCTGTTCTATATGAATACTGTGTCTGTAAAATATATAAACTTCTCACATAAATATATGTTTGTAGAGTTTGCTATTAATATGTAACAGAGCCGTTAAAAGTGTCACATACGCTTAACCAGTTTTGCTTTCAGCTGTGCAGGGAGTGTTGTCTGACATACATGCTGTGGAAATGTAAGAGAGAAAAAACAAACAGAAAAACACCAAACCAAACCAACCACTGCTACTAACAACAACAACAAAAAAATCCTAAAACTGAGTTGCAAAATGCTCCGTAGCAAAGGTAGTTTGTAGCCGTTGTGGCAGCATTTGTATGCTCATTTTTATTCCTGTGGCTAAGAATGAGTATTCATACTAAGAATTAATCTCCCTAAAACAGAGGAAAAGAAATAGCAGCCTTTAGCTTTTGGTTGAGCAAACTCCTACAGCTTTTAATGATCAAGACAATTGCTGAGCAAAAGTGTTTACTAGGCCAGGGTACTTCACTGTGCACAAAAATGAATACACATAGAGGAGAAGGGAAACTGAAAGGTGTCTCTGAGCATGCATTATAATCTATGTCTTGTTCCTTTGGGATAACTAGTCTTAATAATTTGTAATTTCTTAATGAGTTATAAGAAGTGCAAGTTGCAGTGAATATAATTTTACATGAGTGGCTAAACTATGGTCTAAATATGAATTAACACTAAGATGAACCTTTTATTTCCCCATGCTTTCTTTTAGGTGTTTTAATTCATTATTCTGGGAGAATAAAGCCTGCTAACCCCATTGTGATTTAGAACAAAAATATGGATCAGTTGAGACTGTTCAACCATTCACAGAAAAATCCAGACAAACTTTCCTTTACAACCCAATACCATCAAGAGCTACATCTTTGTTGAGAGGTAATAGTCTCACTCTTGTAATAGGCTGTTGCCCTTGACAATGTCAGAATGGATTAGTATTTGGATATGCTTACAGACACTAGTGTGGGAGGTATGTAAGATATTTGTTTCCTGTCTGTAGCATGAACATTAAAGTAAAAAAAAAATTCAATCCTAATAATTTACATAAGCTTCCTCCACATTTGCATACCAAGGTGAAGGAGAGTGCTGTCAGAGTGCAAAAACCAGGGGCAGAGAAGTAGTTGTCCTGAGAGAGCATTAGTTAATAACTGGGAAAACACTGAGTAGTAGATGAGAGGGCAGATTTACTGATAGGGCTACAGGATTACAGCCAACTGCTTGTTAAGACCTTATAGCTCAGCACAGATGTCATGAGATAAATAATCAGCCAAGCTATGATTTTAAGGGGACTGTAAACCTAACTCTACCTCCCTTATTAGCACTGAGTAGTATAGTGCATGTTCTTGTGCTACCAGGCAGTACTTGTGCATCTCTTCAGTCCTTCCCACCATTAAATCGACTGATATCCACCTTAAAAGGCTGCACCATTGCACAGCCTCCGACTTCACCACTGTGACTGCATTTGTCTCATTTCCAGTCTTGTTGGAAAATGCAGATTGATAAAAGGTGTTCTTGTTTTGGAGTACCTGCTATAACCATGTACATATATCTCTGCTGGGAAGAGCAACAGCTCTGTCTTTGTTCTGTTGTTGCCACCAGGTGTTCTCTAGCACTGTGACATGATAGATGTATATATTTCCTACTTTGTCTCTATAGTAACAGATTGCCAAAAGAAATCTGGGATCTCAGCTATGGGCATAGGAAAAATGGAGGAGTATACCCAACCATCAGGAAAGCAAACTCTTTAGATAAAGTGTTATGAACGGAACACTGGAAATGGCACGTGTAAGTTTAGATGATTTTAGATAGTATTCTTCCCATTCTATTTTGTTGCATGAAAGGCAATTGAAATATTTGGCCTCACTTCTTAGAGGGAAGGAATGGGCATTCCAGCCTCAATGTTTGCTTTAATTGTTAATGCTTTACCACAGCTTGTAGGGTTGCTTTGTGGGTGACCACCATACATTTTTCCTTTTCTTCACCCTTCATCTCCATCCCCAATCTACTCAATGCATGGTAGTGCAATCATACTTCTGAAGAATTCAGTTAATTCCTCAAATTTCTCGACCAGTTTGCTGATTTAAGCCATACAAGTTCAAACATTGTTGCTTTACTTTTAGCATTCTCTGTGATCCAGCCTCTTACATTCACTTCCATTTACTATGTGATGCTCTCATCACCTCCCCACAGATCATCAGATCCAGTTTAATCCAGCATCACCATGTTCACCACTAAACCCTATCCCCAACTGCTGCATCCACACATCTTCTAAATATCCCCAAGAATGGTCATTCAACCACTTCCCTGGGAAGCCTGGCTACCCTCTCAGAGAAAAAATATTTCCCAATATCTAATCTAAACCTCACCTGGCACAACTTGAAGCCATTTCCTCCTGCCCTGTCACTTTTTAACTGGGAGAAAAGATGACCCTCCACCTTGCTGCAGCCTGTTCTCTGGCAATTGTAGAAAGCTGAGCTTCCCTTTCTCCAGGCTGAACACCTCCAGCACCCTGAACTACTCCTACAGGATTTGTGCTCCAGACCCTTCACCAGCTTCGTTGCCATTCTCTGGACATGCTCCAGCCCCTCAATGTCTTTCTTGTCATGCAGGGCCCAGTACTGAAGACAGGACTTGAGGTGTGGCCTCACCAGTGCCCAGTACATGGGACCCGTGCTTTATGTTAGCATTGTTTAGCTACACACATATGTTACCACCTTGTGGGTTCTGGGCTTCAGCTGCATTTCAGAGTGAGTCAAATATGCTACAGCTTTGTCTTGTCTTTAAAGTTCAGCATTAGTATTTAAGGAAACAGCAGCAGAGTATGTAGCATATCAAATGTTTTGGTAGCCATTGAAACTAAAGCAAGAATTAGAAAATTAAAATGATGAAATGAAAAGAATCCAAAGACTCTCCAAATCCTTGCTGAGAGGTAAAAGCTGCTTCTACTTGAGTTTTAGATAGTTAGATGTTTGGCTGAAAAATGGATGTGAATAGTGAGACCATGTTTATCTTCCCTAGGCCATAAACATCTTTCCTGTTGGTAGCACTACAGAAGCTATTCCAGCTACTGTGCAGGTTTGTGGAAAATGTGTGTGAGTTGTGTGTGCACACATACACGATGATGTAGGTTTGCTACAGTACAGTAAGTATTGATCTTTGAATTTATATTATGTGAAGACAACAATTGTCTTTTGTGTTCACTGCCATTTTTTGCCAATACATAAAAATTTAGAAACCCCTTGCATTTTACCACTGTCTGTAGAATTGGGGCAGCATATTAGCTATGAAAAATAAAAGACATAGAAAAAAACCCTCATGAAATCATTCCTTTGAAGCTGAAATAAAAACATTGTTATGCCCAGAGATAAATTATGAATAATCAGATTCTGAATTTAATCTGTTCAGTTAAGGGGGAAGCATAGATGATTTGAGGAGAAATATTTTTCCATCTTAAAATTATCAAAGTATTTTTGTATATTTGCAGAAATTGGTGGAGACATGACAGTCAGAGATGGGGGAAACGGGTAATAGTTCAGAATAAATAATGGCATCAGATGAGACATGAAACAAATAGGGAAAGAAATGGAAGAAACTTGCACTGGAAGTTATGCAAACTCCTGCATGATTTTGTAGAAAATACTAAACTATCCGTTTCCCCATAATGACCCTGCTAACTCTGTAGGAAACCAGTTGTTTTCAGTTTTCATCTCTGCAGATATAAAAATATCACAATGTAAAAATAATAGATGTACAAAAAAATTGTAACAATGGCCAAGGCTGTTTGCTCAATGTGAAAGCCAATGCTTGCAGTTAGACTTTGTATATTTTCTTTTGGTTGCAGATTTCATTATTAATTTCAGAGGTTGTCTCCATCCTTTTTGAAAGTCATGCACCAATGAACCAGAAGTTCAGTCCTGGAGGAGAGGAATGAAGAAACAATGTATTCAGGCCAGAGATATATTTTTATTACAGAGGGCAATACTCGGAATGAGTAATTTTTGTTGGTTTTTTTAATGTGCTGATGGATCCCGTAAGTTTAAAGCAAAGCTGCAAATAACTTTGTTTCCGGCATGCTCCATTTGCTAGCCAACAAGAAAACTGCTTACATGCAGGCATTGTAAGATTGAAAAGACAGCAAGTACCACGAACTTCTCAACACACACTTTGAAAAGTGTATAGAGCTGTCATCCTGCAGCCCAGAACCAGACCCTAAGCCTGTTCCTTGTAGTGATCCACATGGCGTATTGGCCTGAGCTGCATCTCTTCACAGCCTCGTGATTCCTGCCAGCCTTCCCTATCAGGCACCTTTAGCCTGCAATTATTACCTACACTCTTAAGGACAAGTGTCTTTCCTTCCTCGTGGTTTTTTCTACCTCTCAGCCTTCACTGTGGTGACCTCTGGTTTCATTTCTTTTTTTTGGCATAACCTTACACTAGGAACAAACTGTCAGAAAAGTGTAGATCAGTTTTAGAGTCAGTTTGGTTTTTCATGTTTGCAAGAATTCATACCTTTTTAATACCTAGGTTTCAATTAGCCTCAGTACTCTTATGTATATGGAATACTTATGGCTTTTTCAGTTCTCTGCATTTCTTCAGATACAGGAAAAAACAGCCAGATTAAATGATGGGAATGCAGTACAAGTCTCACTCTCCTACATTTAAAATGTAACAAGACCCAGTGACTGCTGAAGCAATGAATCACCACAATTTACATATACAGGTCAGCAGGGAACATTCTCTCATGGCTGAGAGCGTCCCTGCAGTCAACACTTAGCTACTCCCATTTGCAGCCGCCTCTTGGCAAATCCAGCCCAACACATATGCTTTCCTAGTAGTGGTCCCTTAACCAGCACACAGGTGGTGTGATGAGGAGGCCACACTTTTCATTCCTGGGAGGAGACCTGACCCATGCAGGGACTTCTGGAGGGATGTACCAGAGCATGGCTGGCTGCAACTCTGCAGAGGAAAGAGGTGTTCCCTTTTTATGTTCTCTTGGAGGCCAGGCAGAAGTCAGTGGTAGACCCAAGGTGTGGTCTTGGAGTTCAGGTGTTGGTGACAAGCAAGAACATCTTATCTAGTCCTTGTGTGAGCAGTTTTTGCAGAAAGGGAGATGTGTTTCCACCATCCATTCCAAGGTCACGAACCTTTCCGTGGATGTGCTTCCACTCTAACTGAAATCGGTGGAGGATTAACTGGGAAGGAAAGAACCTTCTGCACCCTTCTTGAAGGAGGGAGAATCTCAGCGCTCGCACCGCAGATGCGGGAAAAGGGCAGTAGAGCCGGCGGAGCTGGGCTGGCTGCGGGGGGCCGGGTAGCCCGGGGTCCTGCTGCCGAGGGTGTATCACAGCCGCTCGCTCGGGTGCCGTGCCGAGTACACAGTGTTCCCTTCCCGCCCCTGAACTGGGATTGAATTTCCCAAGCCCGCTGTGCACCGGGGACCGCGCCGATACTCTCCGGGGGGCGGAGAGCGAGGCAGGGAAGAAGAAAAACAAGAGGCGTGGAGGGAAAGAAGTTCCAGAAGGATTTATTTCATTCTAAGTGCTTAAGGTGGGGCGTTGTTTGGGTTTGCTTTTTTGTTGCTGTTGTTGTTTTTGTTGTTGTTTGTTTTGGTGTGGGCTTTTGTTGTTGTTTTTGTGTTTTTTTTCTCTGTATGTGTTTTCTTTTTAAGTTAGAAGAAAAGCAAACAAAAAATTGCAAGGCAATCAGCGTCCCTAAGCAAACATACTTTCAGAAAAGATGTAGAAAAAGAAAAATACATTGTTTTTATAGAAATAGATTTATGGCACTTTGGGGTTTTTTTGCCTTCCTGCCATTGTTAAACAAGTACTTTTCCTTTAACTTTCTCCCTGCCCCAAACATTATGTTTCCTTCCTGAGGGAAACTGAAAGTGCTGTGACTCCACATAAGGTAGAAAAGACCTCATTCCCAGTAGTTGTTTTATTTCTATAAGGGTGCCTTTACAGCAAGTGTGTCTCAGAGGTTTTGTGCCATTTTGGTGCAGGTCTCAGGCAAGGCTGTGCACCCATGAGAGGTACAGAAGAGCAAATCAAGTTTCAACCTGCAGCAGGTCAATGTGAAGGCAGGCTCAGAAATGTGGACGTGTTCCTTGGGACTGCATTGCTAGGGTTGTCTCTGTGAAAACTTCATTAAAAAGGATTAGCAGCACACTTGAGTATTTTCCTTGTTCAGTAAAATCAGGTCTGTGCCAATCTTGGATCAAAGTGAATAATAAATCTTGAGAGATTTTGGTAGCTATTTTGTATAAGTGCCTATATGTCATGCAAGCATCACATCATTTGGAAGAATTTTTGCCTTTCTCTGATTTGGTTTCATTATGGAGAACATAGAGGTAACCCACTCTTCACAATTGTTGTGTTGTATTCTTCACAGTAGCTAAAGTTACTACCTAGTCCAATTTAGTTCACTTTCAATTTATTACTCAGAACTGTTTTCTTATTACTGATATGTTATATCCTTAGTGTGTTCCAGTCCATTAACCACCTCATAAAATCTTTACAAATATTGGTTTTAGCCTGTTCAATAGTTAAATGATGCAGCCTCTTGCAGTCTGCAGATCAACCTGATGGAGCAAGAGCCTTTTGCCTCTTGTTTTACTACTGTACTGTACTGAGTATAAGATAAACCTCTTGCATGTCAAATGCAAAAACATGCACCCACCCCCCCACCCCCCCCCCACTTAGGAATTCTTTGGAATTTCCTCTCACTTTGGAATTTTTTCCCTCTGTACTATGAGACAGGTTGTGCCATGTCCGCTTTAAAGTCTGTGCAGTTTGCATCCTGGCAGATGCCTTCAGCAAGTGCAAGGGCAACATCTCAGGTAGCACTTTCTTCAAGCCTTGGTCCAATAGGGGACAGCAACACCTTTTGGGCCTGATTTGCACCCTTTGACAGCTGATCCCCAATAGTGCACTGGAGCTGAAGCAACCCATGCAGCCTTGTTACAGACTGTAAGGCCATGCACTGGTGGGGCCTACATGTTGGCCCTGCCTGATGTATTATTTGCCTGCCAGAGGAGGAGTCTCCTACTCTGGTACCTTGTTGGAACACATCTGTCTTCCTCATTCTCTTTCTAATACAGGAACCCTTGCCCTTGTCCTTGTCCCACAGATGATATTCTCCCTCTGCATTTCATTCTTTATCTTCCAGCTGCAATGCCTTTTGGCTTTTCTCAGATGTTAGCACTACACTGGCAGACACTTCTTATCAAATCATGTGTCTGTTTCATCAGCCTTGTGATTTTATATTATCCAGAGCCCTTTATCCTAAAGCCACTTTAGACCTCTTTCCTTGTGTTTGCAAAAGTGCTGTGCCATAACAAGGCCAAAAGTACTAAAAGGCTACTTCCTCTCTATGAAACAGCTATGTTTCATGGGCCGTGGCCGAGGACTTGTCATCAGAAATGACCATTGCCCAGAGTGGAGAGACAAATGGACCCAACACAACTGAATGTTGTGGAGGCTAGCAATAAACCCTTCAGAGAAAATAGACAGGGAAGGATATGAGCAGGGTCTGCACTCCTTGCTCAGCGCTCTGGCAAGAGCACCCGAGCCGCTCCCGCGCTGTGCGGCACGCTCCGGGCTGCCGGCTCTCCCTTGCACATCCTCACACCGCTCCGCTGACACAAATTTGCCATTTTCAGCAAAGTGAGTGTCCGCTGGATGTTACTGTTTGATCTCCGAGAGACAGACACACGGACATTTTTCTCTGTCTCGAAATAGAGGAGCTGGCGTCCTTAAGGACAAAACCAAAGAAACAAACCAAATAAATCCAACCAGAAAGACGGAGCTTAGCGGCGAGTCCCGGGACAGCTCTTTGTGGCATTCCCTCCTGGAAGAGCAGGTGATCCAGGAGCACCGGGGGACAAGCAAGGCCCCTGCTCTAAGAGAGGTGACACTGCAAGGCTGGGATTGCTGGCTGAACCACGGGGAACGTCGGCTGAAGTACCCAATCAGTTTCAGGTCTGTGAACTTTGGACACTTAGTACACTTAGAGAAGCCATGAGGACTTCTTTGCATATGCAGCACTGGGAGATGGTTGATCATTTTGGCACTGTCCATGCAAGGCAGAAGCACAACATTGCTCCCTCCAGTCCTTTCTCAGGTTATCTCCTCTAACAGAAATCTGTGTGGCAGATACTCAGATTTCCACTTTGCTGGTTGTTTTCCCTCCTCGAAAGCTGCAGTTGCAGAGCACTCAAAGTTTGGAGGTACTGGATTGAAGCAGGTCGTGCAACCTGGATTTGTGGCTCTGGCCTGTGAGGTGTAAAAATTTCACACAATCCTATACTACTCAAGCCACAACACCTTCCCCTGCAAAGGCCTGCCCTGGCTTTAAGCTGGGCCTGGGCATAGAAAGGCTGAATAGTGAAAGCTTGTCTGTATGGAAGTATTTTTCACCTCAAGGGACTTCCAGACATCTGTTGAGACAGAAGAAGTTATCCTGACCATGTGCTGAGCACCTGGCATCTCTCTTGCACTGGGGAGTGCTGAGGAACCCCGTCCTTGGGGTTTGTTATTCAGAAGGCAACATCCTTGAAGGATGAGGAGATATGATAACTGTGTCCTTCTCATTTTCTGAATTTCTGGCACCATTTTCTTGTGTGCCATAAGGCTGAGCACTCAGCATGTATGGAAGTCAGTGGGAGTTGCCTTCTGAGCCACACAGCAGGACTACAAAGGTGTCACGAGCTTATGCAAGGAGAATGTTAGAAGGGACAAATCCCACCTAGAACTTGAAGCCGAGGGAAAAGTGGGGACAAAGGATGAGGAAGAGGCTGAGGTACTTAATTCCTTCTTTGCCTCAGTCTTGAAACACGAGCAAATTGTTCTCTGGGTGCCCAGGACCCAGAGCTGGAAGACAGGGACAAGGAGCAGAACAAAGCTCCCAAACTCCAAGGGGAAATGATTAGAGCCACGCCACTTAGACACACCCAGGTCTGTGGGGGCACAGGGAAATCACACAAAGGCACTGTGGGAAATGGCAGAAGTGTTCACCAAGCCACTTGCCATCATTTACTAGCAGTCCTGGCTAACTGGAGAGGTCCCAGGCAAGTGGAAGTCAGCAAATGTGATGCTCATCCATAAGCTCAGCTTGGGCACTGGGGAGGTCAGGGAGCAGATCCTTTTCAGAGGCATCACACAGAATGGGCAGAACAAGCAGGGGATCAGGGCCAGTCCGCATGGCTTCCTGAAAGGCAGGTGCTGTTTGACCAGGCTGATCTCCTATTAGGACTAGGCGACCTCATCCAGTGGATGAGGAATAGACTGTGGATGTTGACTACCTGGATTTTAGTAAATTTTTGGACACTTTTTCCTACAGAATTGTCTGGGAGAAGGTGGCTGGTGTGGCTTGGAGGGGTGCCCTGCTCACTGAGTTAAAAACTGACTGGTTGGCCAGGACTTGCATCCAGCTGGCAGCCAGTCTCCAGTGGTGTTCCCCAGGGCTCAGTCCTGGGGCCAGTCCTGCCTAACACCTGTGTGGATGGTCTGGATGAGGGGATGGAGTCCCCAAAACCAGTGAGTTTGCAGTGACACCAAGTTGGGTGGGATTGCTGATCTGCTGGGTGGCAGGAAGGATCTGCAGAGGGCCCTGGACAAGCTGGATTGATGGGAGGGGGTTGGTGGTATGGGGCTCAACAAGGCCAAGTGCTGGGTCCTGCTCTCGGGTCACAACAGTCCCCTGCAGCGTTACATGGGCTGGGGCAGAGTGGCTGGAAAGCTGCCCAGCAGAAAAGGACCTGGAAGCATTGGCCCACAGGTGACTGGACATGAGCCAGAGTGTGCCCAGGTGGGCAAAAAGGCCACTGGCATCCTGCCTTGGATCAGCAATGGTGTGGCCAGCAGGTCCAGGACAGTGATTTGTCCCCCTGTACCTGGCACTGGTGTGACAGGGCCAGGAATCCAGCCTTCAGTTTTGGAGCCCTCAGCACAAGACATTGAGGGGCTGGAGCAAGTGCAGAGAGAGGCCACAGAGCTGGGGAAGGGTCTGGAGCACAAAACTTATGAGGAATGGCTGAGGGAGCTGTGGGTGTTCATCCTGGAGCAAAGGAGGCTCAGAGGGGTGCCTATCTATCACTCTCTAGAACTGCCTTAGGGGAGCTTGTAGTGAGGTGGGAGCTGGTCTCTTCCTTTGGGGAAGAGCTGACAGGCCAAGAGCAAATGGCCTCAGGTTGTGCTGGGGATAGTTCATTTTGGCTGTGAAGAAATGATTTTCACTGAAGGGTTTGTCAAGCTTTGGGACAGGCTGTGCATGGAAACGCTGGAATCACCACGCCTGGAGGTACCGTATATGCAAGCTGCTAGGATGTGGCATTTGAGGGACATGGTTTACTGGTGCACTTGGCAGAGTTAGGTTCATGGTTGCACTCAATGATCTTTGTGGTTGTTTCCAACCAAAATTATTCCATGATTCTATTATTCAGAACGACATTACTCCAAGAAGTTACTTGGGCTTTTGTGCCTGTTAGCCCTTGAACCTGGGCAGCACCCTGGACATTCTGAGAAAACAAGAGCTTGTTCTCCATCCTCTGAAGCTGCAGCCAGTTCTGATCAAGCTTCTGTGCAGCTGATCTGGATGAGGCAGCTGATCTTCCAGAAAAAAAAGGTCTTTTCTGGGCTGTTGTTCTACTGGATGGAGCTCAGAGACCACAGAGTGTGGGGTAGAGAGGAACAGGATGTTAGGTGATCAGAGGTCTGGATTTAATCAGTGGGCTGGATAAGGGTCTCTGTTTAGGCACATTGGTCTCCAGGACATGGATTTGGGGTTCTACCGTCAGGCAATATTCAACCTGGAAAAGACTGCATACATCAGTGGGTGCACTTAAAATATGTATCCCTGGAGGTATTCAGATGTGATGCTCTGGTTCTTAGGAACAGGATTTAGTGGTGGAATTGGCAGGTTTATAGTTCAGCTTTAGGAATTTAAGTATCTTTTATGATTTGAGCAACGCTATGACTCTGTACTGCCGTATAATGCTAAAACTCCTTAGAAAGTATCTCCCTGATTAGGACTTAAATCTCCCAACAAAGCATTTTTCCGCCTGTCCTTCTGCTCCAATATACAAGAGGTAAGAGTCTTCTTTTCACATCATTCATCTAGATCACAGAATAATGAAGTACAGTCCCCCCTCTACCATCGACTTTTTTCATCAGGAAAGCATCATGCTTTGTTTCAGCATCTCTTCAGTTTTCCATCTGTGAGTATTCTCCGGCAAAGTACTCTCAGTCAAGAAACTTTTGGAAGATGTTCCTTGAGCCAGAGGGTCCAAAGTTATCTTAAAGCTTTCCTATAGTGCAATTTGAAGTGTCTCAGGCAGAGTCGATATCGCAAAATGTTGGAAATCTTTCAAAGTTCAGAGTACTTTTTATATGATATATAAAAAAGGGACACCAATGATATAATCAGCTGCTTTTCCTGCTCCCTGTTTTATCACACATTGTTTGAGTTGGCCTATTTTTAGCCTCCTCATATTGGAAATAAAAAGAAAAAATGGAGGGAGAAAAAACTGTTTAATGATTCCTTAATGGACTCCATATATTAGCCAAGCTCCTGATTGCCTGAGAAAATCGTGTGTCAAAGGTAATGGGTATGTCTTTCCCGAAAGATTTTGGGAATACACAGGCAGTTATGAATTTAGTGCATCAGGCAACTACTAGGCAGATTTATCAATCTAACTTTCATAACATAGTTGTTTTACACAGCCATTATGATAAGTTGGTTTGGAGGTCCAGTGCTAAATCACACTCTCCTTCAGTTTCATGTTTGCCACAAGAGCCATTGTAAAAGAAAAAAGGGCTGATGATGGTCAAAGCTGGCATCAAAGATTTTAATACTCTTCAACAGCACATCTTCAACCAGTCTAACAATCTGGGTGGGGTATTGCTAGTAGCTGTTTAATGCACAGCAAAAGCTTAACTACAAGGAAACTTGACAATTGCATTCACCCAAGCAGCTGAGCAATGACAAGACTCACAGGTTTATTTCTCTCTCTGAGTCACATAGGACCATCTGTAATACATCCACTTCTGTATATTAATAATAAATAAAAATAATAATAAATAAAAATAATAATAAAAAGGGAGACCCTCCAGGATTGCAAAGGAAAACTGAGAATCCCTGATTGCTAGTCAATCCTTCTGAAACCCAAATACTCAAGTCAAAGCAAAGTTCACCTAATTTTATGACAGGAAGTTGGGTAGTCTCAAAGTTATAAGTTCCTCTGCTTTGCACTTTCCTTAAATATAAATTAGTTAAAGCAGGAAACCAAATGACAGAACTCTTTTACTCAATACTCTTCACACCTCATGTCTTCCTCCTTTTGCAATCAAAATATCAAAAATAGTACTAAATGAACATTCAGAAACATTAAGTTATCAACACCTGTTATAAACTGCTTACCAGTTTGTGTTCCCACTGTGACCACTAGAACAGACACAAATTAATTGAAATAAGATCCAAAAGTGCATGTCTAGGCTAGGAGTCACTTAGCAGTATGGATACACAAGTAACAAATCTTGGTGAACAAGAACATCTGACAGGAACAGAGATCAAGATCAATATTTTACTATCTAAATAAAACAAGTTTCAAAAATAAACTCTACAATAAAAACTGTCTTCCCCTAGAAAAAGAAACAATAATACCTGTGTTTTCTGAACAGTGTACCAAAAATGCAAATAGAAGGAGAAATGTAATATGAAGACCAAAATCTCACCTTGTTTAAGACTACATTGCTCCACTGAAGAAATAAAATTACTTAAATTGGGTACTTAAATAACTAACAGCAAAACTTGGCACAAAAAATGAAATCACCCTGACCAGCAATGCAGTGGGATCAGTGATGCTGGCTATTTGTTCCAGAGACAACCATCTAAACTCACTAAGAGCTACCTCAGATATCTCTTAAAAGGATGTATCAATCTTGCTTTTCTTACAGCTTTCTACAGGAAGAAAAAAAAACAAAACCAAAAAACACTACAGCCAACTTCTGATATAAAACAGTGAAACTAGTGAAGCTGCATGCAAGGTTTCATCTCCTTTCAACAGGCAACCAAGCTTAATACTCTTGATCTGCTATGTGAAAGGTATTGTTAAGAATATCAAGGCAAAACATTGCTCCAACTGCCAGCACAAGAGTTGAAGTAATCAGGGCTGAAAGAAGAGGAGTGATAATTATCTTCTACTCCAGGCACAGCAGCAAGACACAGGCATTACTTTTATTACTGCCATTATTGATGGCCACATTTCTAAATTTAATATCAGACTCCTAGAACCTATTTGTGCCCACAAACTATTTTAATTCATAGCAGATGATTAGCCAGGACTGTAATCAATGAAAAGGTAAGGGTAAACATCTCTTTTGCTTCTCCTTTAAGTCAGCATTTTCGAGCAACTTTCTGAGCATAATCTTGGAAATAAAAGGAACAGAGCATTTATCTGTTGACACACATACACAGATGATACACTGAGCCAAACAGCAACTCATGAGGCCAACATGGATGTGCAGGATGCTCTCTGCTAGCCAGCTGCCACCTTTCCTCCTGGCAAAATCAGTTGACACTGGAGATGGGGGGGGGGGGGGGGGTGTGGCAGAGAGTGTCTGATTAGGCAGCATTTAACACTTGTAGTAAAGCACTGTACAATGTACCCCAGCCATCCACCTCCCTGCAAGAAAAAATTAGATCATCACAGAGTAATTGGAGCAGTGCATGGCACAAATTGACTTTAAGATGCTGCAGAGACCAGAATATTTGGCCACAATCCCCTAGGACTCTTGGCCTCCTGAGTATGCAGGGTCTCAAGCAGGCCTGTCTCCTTGTTATGGTAACCTGGGATACCTTACTTCCCATCTCCCATCTGCTCCATCTGCACGTTCCCCTGCACAGCTGCATGGCTCAGACTTCAGAGCATGGCACCAGACTGCATCAGCAGGGTCACCAATGAGCGGAGCAGAACACTGCATGCTCGTGGTTCGCTCATCAGCATGAGTCTCATTGCCTACCCTGCACTGCCTTCCCTTGAGCCTCACTCCAAGCAGGGCTCTGTGCTGCCACGTCCCCATTTGATTAGCGCCGCTGTCCCGGTGTGGTGCTAATGCTAGGCTCCCATAAAGCATTAGCTTTTCATTTGCTAAGTGCTCTGCCTCACTCCTGAGGAATCTGCACTGCTTTTTGTTCATAACATATGCAATTAAGCAAACTGAGGGCTTCAACAGGTGAGGCTCTGGGGAGTTCACAGGTTGTTTGCTGTAAGTTGCATGGTCACCGCTGTCCCAAATGGAACCATAAGATAAACCACCAATCCCATTCAATGAGGAAGGGTCTCCAAAGAAAAAAAAAGCAGCTGCCAAACCAAAGGCCCAGAGGTAGAAATGGACAGCTGTAACAGAAGCGTTGAGCACTAGTTAAGAGGAGGGTGCTTTAATGAGCTTTTAGCTCATAGATACAGACTGAGGTCAGAGTTCCATCGCTTCCGTTGCCAGTCTTTGGGTCACAAGTGATCTTTATAGATAATTTTTTACCATGTTGTTACCTCGGGTGCATTCATTTGCTCCACTGTAGCCACCATGAGCCATCACATGTGGACAACCATAGGGCCTTAGTAAGTAGATTGTTGATAACCTTTCTCAGCATAGATCTCCTTGGATTTTGATGCACAGAAGGAGCATCATTTTGTTGAGTGTTTTATAGACCACTAACAATGTTATAATAGCTGTCATCTGCAGTGGTATCTGTTATGGGTGTGGTCATATGTCTTTCTTGAGTTTTGTACCTCTTTCTGAACAGCTGAAAGGGTCATACCACTATCACATCTTCCCATTTTCATGTTAGAAGAGCACTCTCCAGCGTACTCAACTCAGACTTCTCCCCTTCCTCTAAAACCATAGACATTTTCATGCATTTCTATGGGCTTCTTACCCGCATTTGTTCAAGGTACACCTCAAAACCCAAATGCATTTTTCTCCACATGAAGTGTTGTTAGATACCAATCAGTTTTATTCAGACTCCAGAAAGAAATGAAATCTGACTCCTGCAGACAAATGGTTCCTTTTATGTGCACCTCTTATTCATCCCCAGAGCAATTCCATCTCTTGCACAGTCTGAGGCAAAATTCTGTGGACAAAATTGTATATAATCATATAATTAAATCTGCTGAAGACACGCACCTCAGGAGTGTAACTGTGGTTTTATGGGCATCTCAAAGTGTAGCCCATTCATATGTACCAGATATCATTCATATGTACCAGATAATTCTATATCCTATGTGTAGGATATAGAATTACAGCATAGATAGTGCTTGCAGTATTGGAGCTTTATGTTTGAGCTAATTGAGTGACTGGTAGAAGCTGGCATTCCTCTTCAGGGTCAGCAGTCAGGATAGGGTGCCAGACCTTCTCCTTTCACAATTAACACTCGCAGCCTAACAGCTCTCCACCACCAGCTCCCCCTTGGCTGCCCCCGCCCAGCTCCCAACCCCAACTCCATCCATTCATCCTCATCCCTATGTCCAGCCTCTCAGACATTAAAGAAGGTGGAGAAGATGAAAAATGGTTCTATGAGGAATAGTTCTGTTTCTGAGTCTCAAGCAGATTACTTCAATTGCAAGAAATTGAATTGCTAGAAAGTGAAGGTTTTCTGTGTTGTCAAAAATCTGAGAGGGAATTTTTCAGGAGTGCCTGAAAGGATTCCTTACCTTTAAGTTCACATCAATTATATTTCAGTCCTCTTCAGCACTGCTAATCCTGGCTTACCTTCAGATAAAAAGGGAAAAGAAATTAGGTCAATGTTTGAATTTGTGTGATACACAGACTCTAAAAGGAGATAGACAACTTAAAATTTACTTTTTAAATAACTGAAATTAGTTTTAAAGACTTCCACAAGATTCTGAGTGTCCTTTACTCCTGCACAGTAGTGAAAGACCTATATAAAAGCCAACACAATATCGTGAGAAAAAAATAAAAGGTAAACTAATCTAGAAGTTACATCTAACACATAAGTATTAACTAAACAATACAGATGGTGCTGCAACTGAAATAACCTTGTCTTTCATCAGCAGCAATATGGAAAATTCTATCAGAAACAAAATAGGAATTTCAAGTTGATTGTGACCTCTTTAATTTATGACCTGGTTTTAATATTATAGCCCATACTGCAAGCATCTGATATTGTCCATCAGCAGAACTGGGGGGCTGCCTTCTCCTCTGGTTACTGCTATACAAAATTATAAACTACAATAGGAAACCCCAGAGTGGCTAGGGAGAGAGAGTTTACCTCCAAACTTGTTAATGAAATCATAACCACATAAATTCTAAAATCCAGACTGCCACAGTAGACAGTTTCCTGCTGGTCTGAGCCACATTTGTCTCACTGCATTGCAGACTCTCAGTAGTGACCAACAATCAGAGGAGAGGAACATACGTTGTGGGTATGACTGCACAAACATGACTGCCATTCTCACCTCTAGATCTTGTATTTGTTTTCAGTTTCATGCTCCTGCCTGTTCTCTATTTCTCCAGTCAGTCAAGATGCCAGCCTCTTTCACAGGCTGCTTTCCATGCCTAGGAAGGACTTCTTAGGGATCTGATTTCTCTATCAGAAGTTCTTTAAGGTTAAATGCAAGGCTCAATGCCTACAGAAAATTCATCTAGTCAGGTTGTTGATGGAGTGGTTTGGTGCTGTCAGATTACTTTCTTCTACTTGTCTGTTCCCTACACTCCTTTATCACATTGGTTTGTTATGTCCATATCTGGGTTTTTAGCTGATACCTGCACAGGTGCTGCATAGATAGGTCCTCCTCCCCACCCCGTGCTCCCTACCTCTGTGATAACACAAGCACAGAGCAAGAACAGCAGCTCTGCTTCACCCAGAGATGTGACTGCAAGCAGCAACAGCTTGGGATGCAGCTGTGTCTCTCCCTGAGAGGACTCTGCAAGAAGCGCAAGCCCAGGCAGGGAATTTAACTCACAGTTTGGGTAAATAACCTGATATCTTGTTCTTGTCTGAGTAGTATTTGAAATAGACAGGGAGTTCTCTTCTCCTGTTTGTCACCTCTCAGAGGGGTTTAGGCACAAAATGTTCCGTTCAAGTGGTACTGGCACAACCTGGGAGCCTAAAATAGCATCTTTGGTGGCAACACAAAGAAAGAATATCCAAATGCAACAAAGCTAGGCATAAATCCATTAAGCATCCTGTTCTCTTTCAAGCAGATTTTGTGAGCACACCTGCTCTATATACAGGCTGTATCTGATCCATAAAAGAGCTTTGTCTGTTGTAGAGCATGACAGTTATAGAGGTCCTAATGACTTCTTTTTGTTCTTGAAAAAAAGAGATAAAAAATTACTTTAATTTTCAGGAAAAATCAGCCTTTTATCTGCAGCTGCAAATTATTTAAAAGTTATTGGACTATACTACATAGCAGGAGAAAGAAGGCAAATGGCCAGAGTTACTCTTCTGTCTTTTATCCACAACTTCCATGTGGCTGCCATAAAAATGTTCTCCAAAAATGTCCTTTACAATGACTCTAAGTGGAAGACAACTTCCACCTACTGTCACTGTAAATGTGTGATACAACTCTCATAGCTAGTCTTGTAAACTATTACTACTTTAACTTCTGCTTGGCCAAACTAATTCTAAAAAAATATTAAAACTTCTTCAGTGTTATCTGTAGCGGAAAGATTATTTATTGGAAGGGTGGAAGTAGATCCAGGTAATTGGAACATTATTTTTTACATTTACTTTGCTAAGCAAGTCAAATATTATAATCACCATAGTCAAATATCTTTAATTCAAAGTTCACATCATGATACAGATACAGAGCACTGCTTGTAAAAATTCCTAAGTTTACTTTATCATGGCCAAAGATTTCAAAACTAGGCACCTATATTCACATTCAGATATTTGAGTAAGTTCCCTGATTTTCAACATTTGCTGCACCACTGTGAGGAATTCCTTCTGGTTCTTTTGCAGCTTCTTCTCAGGATAAAGAACCCTTCACAAGAAAATTATGCCCTGCCAGACCTGTTAAGTCTGGTTTCACATAGATTCCACAGAATATACATTATATATTCAAAAAACCTGGCAGAGATTAAAAGCACACCTATAGCCATATTCTGGAGTTCTAAAAAAAAGTGACATGTTTTAACACTGTTCAGCCTTCTGATGCAAATTTGTATGAGTTTCCAATGACTGATCACAGAAGAAGTTTGTCTGTCTTCTGGAAGAGGAAGAAGAGTTCAGCCAGACCTATATGCTGTCATTAAGGCCAAAGATCTCATGCTAAAGCTAAGGCCTAGAGATGACTGTAGGAAATGGATGCAAGAACTGGAACAGTTCTGAATAAGCAATAGAAATGAGGATTGGTGTGCCATTCTGATGCACTAATTATATCAGAAGCTTTCATAAAGTTATCAACTATTGTCTGTCAAAAAGCACGTAGAGAGAAAGATAAAGCTCTACTATAGCCATATATGAAATATGTATGTGCACATATTTGTATGTGCACATATACACTTAACATGCATATACATATATGTTCAACATCTAAATTACATTTTTGGTGTTCCAATACAACAATCCCTATTACAAAAATGAAATATTGTCTTAGGGAAATTGTTCATTTGGTTCCTTCAGACAAAACACAAGGTAGAGGGAAAAGAGCTGTAGATAGCCATCAGTACATCACTTGCCCCTACAGGAGACAAGGATTCAACAGTTGAAAAAGCCAGAGAAAAGGGTAGAGAACACTACCAGCATTCCACACATCTGAGTTCACCCTGACCAGAATGCCTCATGCCTGATGGCATACAGTTGTTTCCTTCACAGACACAGATAATAGCCTCGCTTCTGAAAAAGAAAATAATTGTGACTTTTACATTCATTTATATCTGTGGACCTGCAGATAGAAACAGGGGGCAAGAGCAGGCATTGATCATCTGTCCCTTTCTGCAATTCTCACTTCTGTCCGGTTTTTTTTTACTGATGCTCTAATACATGGAAGGCGCTGTTGCCCTCTCTCTCATCAATGTGGAGAGCATCAGTTGTCATCACAATAGAGATTACTAACTCCAAGTGGCCATCTACCCTGCTAGCTCTACCTTCAACAAGGCAGAGAGCAACAAAGCACAGAGGAGGTGATTGGCCCACCCAGCTGGAGGCCCTGACATTGGGAAAAATAACAGCTTGATATGAGCAATCAACTGAGCTGATAACTCCCTCTATCTTGAACTTACTCCATGGAGTCTTACTCCATGTTAGACAGTAGGACCGTTCTGGTTTTGTGTCGAATTAATAATGCAAAGACAACTGAAAATGGAGAAAATATATTTGCAACTTCCTGACGGGGAGGAAATTTGACAAGATTGTCAGAAATGGTTGCAAGCCCTCCCATTATTCCAAATAAAGGGAAACTGAAGGAAAATAATTAATAAGGAGATCTTCCACAGTGTTGCATACAGAATGCCCTAAGCTGTTGGAGACTTACAGTCTACTTCCATGGGTGAAAAATTTGAGATTTGCTGCCCTTTTGAAAGAATTCACGTGGAGAAGAAACATTTTCCTTATAAGATTCAGGTATCACAACACCCTAAGGAATCCTAAGACAAAGCCCTCTGAATTTAAAGAGCTATCAAGTGGAGTAATTAGGGATCAAATTAGTTTGTGTCATAGCCAGTAGTTAGGACTAAGCAAAATTATTATGACAAATAGCCTCATTCATCTGAAGAATATAAGATCTTTGCAGGATTTGTGGAAATTGGGAATGTTAAGGGAGAGACATTATAAAGTGTTGGAAAACTGAGCCTAGTTTCCCAGACCAATAATATTTGCAGAGAAGGACATGAAGGCAAAGCAGTGTTGCAATGAAACTTGCCAACTCCTACTGCAGATGTAAAAAACAATATATTTGATGAAAAAACCCCAAGCATCAGAAAATGCCCTTGTTGCAATTAGCAGGAACAGCAAATAACAACAAAACATAACAAAACAACAGTTCTGTGAGGGCATAACCCTGTTTTTACAAACTGTCAGGAAGAACACAAAAATTTAATCCATAAACACATACCAAATATAGTTGTGTATATATTACATACCAGGAAGACAGCTTTGCCTTAAACCCTGAATTTTTGTACAGTGTTAAAGTTCAATATTGCCTGACGGTAGAACCCCAAATCCATGTCCTGGAGACCAATGTGCCTAAACAGAGACCCTTATCCAGCCCACTGATTAAATCCAGACCTCTGATCACCTAACATCCTGTTCCTCTCTACCCCACACTCTGTGGTCTCTGAGCTCCATCCAGTAGAACAACAGCCCAGAAAAGACCTTTTTTTTCTGGAAGATCAGCTGCCTCATCCAGATCAGCTGCACAGAAGCTTGATCAGAACTGGCTGCAGCTTCAGAGGATGGAGAACAAGCTCTTGTTTTCTCAGAATGTCCAGGGTGCTGCCCAGGTTCAAGGGCTAACAGGCACAAAAGCCCAAGTAACTTCCTGGAGTAATGTCGTTCTGAATAATAGAATCATGGAATAATTTTGGTTGGAAACAACCACAAAGATCATTGAGTGCAACCATGAACCTAACTCTGCCAAGTGCACCAGTAAACCATGTCCCTCAAATGCCACATCCTAGCAGCTTGCATATACGGTACCTCCAGGCGTGGTGATTCCAGCGTTTCCATGCACAGCCTGTCCCAAAGCTTGACAAACCCTTCAGTGAAAATCATTTCTTCACAGCCAAAATGAACTATCCCCAGCACAACCTGAGGCCATTTGCTCTTGGCCTGTCAGCTCTTCCCCAAAGGAAGAGACCAGCTCCCACCTCACTACAAGCTCCCCTAAGGCAGTTCTAGAGAGTGATAGATAGGCACCCCTCTGAGCCTCCTTTGCTCCAGGATGAACACCCACAGCTCCCTCAGCCATTCCTCATAAGTTTTGTGCTCCAGACCCTTCCCCAGCTCTGTGGCCTCTCTCTGCACTTGCTCCAGCCCCTCAATGTCTTGTGCTGAGGGCTCCAAAACTGAAGGCTGGATTCCTGGCCCTGTCACACCAGTGCCAGGTACAGGGGGACAAATCACTGTCCTGGACCTGCTGGCCACACCATTGCTGATCCAAGGCAGGATGCCAGTGGCCTTTTTGCCCACCTGGGCACACTCTGGCTCATGTCCAGTCACCTGTGGGCCAATGCTTCCAGGTCCTTTTCTGCTGGGCAGCTTTCCAGCCACTCTGCCCCAGCCCATGTAACGCTGCAGGGGACTGTTGTGACCCGAGAGCAGGACCCAGCACTTGGCCTTGTTGAGCCCCATACCACCAACCCCCTCCCATCAATCCAGCTTGTCCAGGGCCCTCTGCAGATCCTTCCTGCCACCCAGCAGATCAGCAATCCCACCCAACTTGGTGTCACTGCAAACTCACTGGTTTTGGGGACTCCATCCCCTCATCCAGACCATCCACACAGGTGTTAGGCAGGACTGGCCCCAGGACTGAGCCCTGGGGAACACCACTGGAGACTGGCTGCCAGCTGGATGCAAGTCCTGGCCAACCAGTCAGTTTTTAACTCAGTGAGCAGGGCACCCCTCCAAGCCACACCAGCCACCTTCTCCCAGACAATTCTGTAGGAAAAAGTGTCCAAAAATTTACTAAAATCCAGGTAGTCAACATCCACAGTCTATTCCTCATCCACTGGATGAGGTCGCCTAGTCCTAATAGGAGATCAGCCTGGTCAAACAGCACCTGCCTTTCAGGAAGCCATGCGGACTGGCCCTGATCCCCTGCTTGTTCTGCCCATTCTGTGTGATGCCTCTGAAAAGGATCTGCTCCCTGACCTCCCCAGTGCCCAAGCTGAGCTTATGGATGAGCATCACATTTGCTGACTTCCACTTGCCTGGGACCTCTCCAGTTAGCCAGGACTGCTAGTAAATGATGGCAAGTGGCTTGGTGAACACTTCTGCCATTTCCCACAGTGCCTTTGTGTGATTTCCCTGTGCCCCCACAGACCTGGGTGTGTCTAAGTGGCGTGGCTCTAATCATTTCCCCTTGGAGTTTGGGAGCTTTGTTCTGCTCCTTGTCCCTGTCTTCCAGCTCTGGGTCCTGGGCACCCAGAGAACAATTTGCTCGTGTTTCAAGACTGAGGCAAAGAAGGAATTAAGTACCTCAGCCTCTTCCTCATCCTTTGTCCCCACTTTTCCCTCGGCTTCAAGTTCTAGGTGGGATTTGTCCCTTCTAACATTCTCCTTGCATAAGCTCGTGACACCTTTGTAGTCCTGCTGTGTGGCTCAGAAGGCAACTCCCACTGACTTCCATACATGCTGAGTGCTCAGCCTTATGGCACACAAGAAAATGGTGCCAGAAATTCAGAAAATGAGAAGGACACAGTTATCATATCTCCTCATCCTTCAAGGATGTTGCCTTCTGAATAACAAACCCCAAGGACGGGGTTCCTCAGCACTCCCCAGTGCAAGAGAGATGCCAGGTGCTCAGCACATGGTCAGGATAACTTCTTCTGTCTCAACAGATGTCTGGAAGTCCCTTGAGGTGAAAAATACTTCCATACAGACAAGCTTTCACTATTCAGCCTTTCTATGCCCAGGCCCAGCTTAAAGCCAGGGCAGGCCTTTGCAGGGGAAGGTGTTGTGGCTTGAGTAGTATAGGATTGTGTGAAATTTTTACACCTCACAGGCCAGAGCCACAAATCCAGGTTGCACGACCTGCTTCAATCCAGTACCTCCAAACTTTGAGTGCTCTGCAACTGCAGCTTTCGAGGAGGGAAAACAACCAGCAAAGTGGAAATCTGAGTATCTGCCACACAGATTTCTGTTAGAGGAGATAACCTGAGAAAGGACTGGAGGGAGCAATGTTGTGCTTCTGCCTTGCATGGACAGTGCCAAAATGATCAACCATCTCCCAGTGCTGCATATGCAAAGAAGTCCTCATGGCTTCTCTAAGTGTACTAAGTGTCCAAAGTTCACAGACCTGAAACTGATTGGGTACTTCAGCCGACGTTCCCCGTGGTTCAGCCAGCAATCCCAGCCTTGCAGTGTCACCTCTCTTAGAGCAGGGGCCTTGCTTGTCCCCCGGTGCTCCTGGATCACCTGCTCTTCCAGGAGGGAATGCCACAAAGAGCTGTCCCGGGACTCGCCGCTAAGCTCCGTCTTTCTGGTTGGATTTATTTGGTTTGTTTCTTTGGTTTTGTCCTTAAGGACGCCAGCTCCTCTATTTCGAGACAGAGAAAAATGTCCGTGTGTCTGTCTCTCGGAGATCAAACAGTAACATCCAGCGGACACTCACTTTGCTGAAAATGGCAAATTTGTGTCAGCGGAGCGGTGTGAGGATGTGCAAGGGAGAGCCGGCAGCCCGGAGCGTGCCGCACAGCGCGGGAGCGGCTCGGGTGCTCTCGCCAGAGCGCTGAGCAAGGAGTGCAGACCCTGCGCTGCTTCCTGAGGGGCTGTGCCTCACCCTTGCCTCTGACGGAGAGTAGATAACTAAGGAAAAGCGTTTGAAATTATGTGAGTTTTTCGGTACCTTCTGTAACACACGTTTTCCAGTATCCCTCCAAGCAGCTGTCTTTATGCTTAAGTATCTTTAGGTTTGAGTGCGGCTCGACACACCTCTGCCAAGTGTTGGACTTACCGAAATTCAGCGATGGCAGTACTTAATGTGCCACGCTACCAAAATGTATCTGGAGCCCTGCGATGTAGTCAGTATGATAGAGATATTCTGGTTTCTGCGCACTATCCTGTCAGGTCGTCCTGTCCTTAAAGTAACGTTTGGAGGCACAGCAGTCAGCTCTGAACACATCTTTAAGGGAGGGGAGTTCCATAGACATAGAGGTGTGGGAACCAGGGCATATATGGCACCACATTTGGCCAATCTTTCCTGGATCCAATGTGTTGCTACTTCCTGAGCATCCAGGGCAAAGAATGAGTAGTTTCTCCCAGCCACCTTAGATCATAACTTCTATTAAAACATGTAAGCATTTTAAAATTATTTCATCTATTAAAACATAAAAATATTTTGATTCCACCAGAATAGAACAGAGCAGTTATTAAATGCTTCACTCTTAGTAGAGGCAAGATGAAATTCTTGGCCCTTTCTTTTACATTTTCAGAGCAGTTTTAACAAATAATGCATACTGTGCCTTATTTTGTATTACACTTAAGTATAAAATTTGGAAAATGCTAAATTGAATTCCTGTGTTAAGCTTCCTCTCAACAGAAGTGGAACAGCAGAGAACAGCAACTTGTGTCAGTATTCATCCTTTCTTGATTAACATATATATCTTTATTTTGTGCAACTTCTTCTGAAGCTAAAAAATTCTTGATCTGCTGTGGCATTTTTTCCTGCCAAGACAATGCTGAAGCTAACAGACCCAGTGCATCCATCCATCCATCCCCCAAGGGGATGGCTTGCACTGATCTGTGATGCTGGTGTAGGGAAACCAAAGCATGCATTATATAGTTGCATAAGACAGCTTAATTTATCCTATGGCTAGGACTGCAATCCGAGACCTTGGAGTTGCTCTGAGGTGAGTAGGATCAGCTACTGTTAAGAGAATGTGTTTTGCTGTAAATGTCCATGGTGCTGTGTTGTCTGAAAATACTCAGACAATTTAGAAGAGATGGGCTTTGATCCACCTAACATAATCATAAGGTAGACCTATTTTATTTTCTAGGCTTATTAAGAATCTAAATAAGTACACAAAATTTCAGATAAATATTTAAATTACTGCACTAGTAATGTAGTCCCTAGCTGTGACTGCACAGCGAGGAAAGAGAATATCCCTGCACTACTGTGTACTTCCCACTGTGGCTGCTGTTCCTCTCTGACTTAGCTGAACTGGGGTGGGAATGCAGGCAATCTGCTCTGGTTAGAAAGCCAAAATGTTTCAGGGAGAAAATGATCCATGAGGAACTGAGGACCAGGCTACATTTTTTGAAACTTGGCCCTTTCTTGCAACAGGGCAGCAACCACCCCTCAGATAAGACTGGAGCAAAGACACAGACTGTCCTTTTACACACTCACCAAAAGCCACTCAAATTTTAATGCTCCCAGTCTTCACTGAACAGCAGTCCTGAGAAAGGGTGAAATAAAATCTGATTAAGAAGTTTAGTATCCCCTTCTTAGATACCTGAAATAAAGAACATCGCTCCAAACCATTCCTCTCCTGAAGTATGACTGATGTGTGCAGAACTGTTTTGAGTGTCTGATATCTTTCTGATTCAGTTGGATGTTTGTTTTCCCATGCTTCTTTTTCATTTGTCTAAAACATGTTATCATTTCAGTGAAGGCTTATTTCTGGAGGCAGAAGATTCTGACCTTGGCAGATTTTGTGTCAGTAGTGCTTTTTCAGCATTTTTGTGAGGAAGTATCAGAGTTGGCTGTAGGTGCATGAAGAGGGAGACAATGATTTCTTTTGTGAGTGAGATGCCAGTTCAGAGTTGGCCATAGGCACTAGTGGATTACTTGGTGTTCTTTGTTTTTCAAAAATCTTCTCTGGCTACAAGAGCAGGCAATACCACATAGTTGCCATACAAAGGAGCATGCTTCTTCCAGGCTATGTGGATGCAATTTGGAGAGGATCTGCAACTGATGCTTTTGTTCCCTCTTTGCTGGAATGGTAGTGACAAAGCAAAGAAATTACTCCCTCCTTTTAATTAAACCCACTGAGAAGTACTTCTGTCATGGTTCCAATATTGGCCAGAATAAGGGAAGTTGAATGAAACCTGATCTCAGAGCCCGAAATAAATTGCAACATTCAGAAGGCCTGTGAGCAACATAGTAAATGTTTTGGTTTCCTTTAAATCTGTAAAGTTAGAACAGCGAGTGATCTTAAGAGAGAAGCAACTGCCATTGCATCACTGCTTTTGCTGCCTTGAAAGCAAATGACCATAAATAAATGCTCCAGCAAGAACAGATGTTTTGATCTACATCTCTTTTTTTTTTTATTGCAAAACAATTGTTACAGAAATTTCAGAAAGTTCTACTGTAGTAATTGCCAACTTCTGCTTTTTATTACGCATCTAAACACAGTCTAAAAGTGCATTGTGAATCCAGTAGACCTTTGGAAAGGACCATTTTCCCTATTTATCTATATTTAGACAAATGATACTTGAAAAGCTTTGTATTAGTAGGAATTCGTTTAAAATAACATTTTAGTAACTTTTATCCCTTTATAAATGATTGTTATACACTTACAAATGATAGCCCAAATAATAAATGATTAAATAGCTATTAGTATAGAATATTGCAAACACTGTTCTAGACAGCAGTAGCAGCAAATAGACTCTCATCCTGTACAACTGCAGTGGTGGAAAAAAGACATAACTTTAATACAATTTACTCCTGTGCCGGCATAAAACTGTATTTCACATCCAATTCCCTCTTCTGTCCCTTCCCCCTCCCTCCCAGATACTAAAATAAACAAGAGTTATCACTTCCCTGCAGTAGAAAAGCAGCAATTTAATAATCAAATGTTTTGACCTAACAGCCTTTTGAAATAAGTATTGTGTGGCTCTATGAATGATCTGAAAACATACAGCAAAAATTAAAAGGTCAGAGATTGTTTCACAACCAGACTGACTCAATGGCTCCATCATTAGACTTCCAACTTGAAGATGATATAATGTAATCCATGCCATGACTCAAAGTAATATTGAGTTAGAAATGCAGAATAAATCCATCTTCTGACAGAAGACAGAGTATGCCACTGATATCAGTGGATTTTCTGTAGATCTGCACCATCATTAGTAAGACTGTAATTGTAGTCAATCATGGAGAAGAGAAGCCTGTGTGACCTGTAGTGTTCATTGTATGACTGGCTATTAAGTAGGGCACAGAAACAAAGTCCCTCTGCATTCAATACCACTGCTCCTATGACAATGTGTAGCAAGGACAGTGAACAGGAAGGGTTTCACTAGGTAAGAAGTTGCCCCCAGTGCATCACTCCTCATCGCAGTTTGGACTGTGATTTTATCTAAAGTGGTTGAAGGGAATTCCTATGCTAGGAATCTTACCCATTTTTTTGAAGAAGACAATCTACATCTAGTACCTCTCAACTGAACTGAAAATGTGGCTTTTGTTGAACCAATTATGCATATTTGTGCAAAAATGCAAATATATTATTATTTTTAAGCAGGGGAAGACATTACAACTACTTAAGCACTCCAAGGGAAATCCAGGAAAAACCATCTCACACTTTCCCTTTGGGCGATCCTCTTCAGTGTTTAACCTGAGCAACATAACAAGACATTATGCTTGTCTTGAAGACCTGCACCATGATTTTACAGAGAATTTCGTTTCACTGGCTCACTCTAATACCTTTGATTCCTTCTGCTCTCAGGACAGATACTGGCTTGCACCCACTGCAGTCACCAAGGCTTTGTGCTGCTACCAGTACTTTGTTTTTTTGAGCAGTTATTCATGTAGTTGTATTTTCCATGCGCTGACAGTTTCTAAGAAACAAATAATTTTCTTCTCATACAAAAAATATACCTAACTAAGATATTTATCCCCTGACAAAAGGCTATCCTTTTCTCAAAAGGTACAAATCAGTTTCATTGTTTTTTTTTACAAAAAAATCTATAAATGGAAAATTAAAAAAAAAAAAAGTAATCAATGTCTGGAACCCAGACGGATTTCCATACGTAGATGAATGAATGTTTTGGTTTTTCATTATATTTTCAAATTATCCCCTCACTGCCATTTGTTAAGTGGCACTTGTGCTAAGAAAATAGTGTAGCACCTGATCTTTTCCAAAAAAAAAGAGAGAGCCAAATGTCTGAGCACTGCTGTAGGGTGGCATTTTGTGTTGAGTATTCAAATGTCATAAAATACAATTTTCTTTTAAAAATAATAAAAAAATCACTTACTTTGCTAAAGATCAAAAATAATGGAAATAATGTAAACACCCAAAAGTTTGGATTCATTCCTAACTGGATTCATCTCTACAGGCAGGCAATAGCAAAATGTTAAGTCTCCTAGCAGTCCAAAGAAACTCATGGAACAATGCATGCATTTTCTTTGACACAAAAAATGACTGGACTGTAAGGAAGAGAAACTACTTCAGTCATATCACACTGTTATTGTGAAAGAATAACGTGCTATAATACAATACCTAGGACAAGTGTATACCCCAACTGTAGAATAGAGTCACTTAAACTGGAAACAACAAAATGGATTACTATAGGAAAATACTTATAAAATACTGCACACTGCTTCCTCAGTCAACCAGCATATGTAAACAAACAGCTAAGCTCAGTTGAGTTTTAAAATACTATTAAAGTTCATTTATCCTACAATCTTTTGCATAACATGCCACTTCATCTTTCACACCATCACAACTCATCTGTCACAGCCCACAGTGGCTCATTAGAGGTTTATACATCAGCTGATACAGACGTTTAAGTGGAGCTATACAAAATGTGTGAAACATACCAAACTTACACAGTGTGACCAGAAATGCATATTCCATATGTAAGATAATAATTGGATAGTGGAACTTAATGTTTGATGCAACATGTGCTATTTTATTGAATGTTACAGATTTACAAACAAGACCATGTAATGAGATATTAAAATTGTCCTGTAACGTTCACTAATATTACCACATGTCACAACTACATATGTGTCTATTTCATATGCTATCCTTTGATACAGAATACATCATATGGCACATGCTATAGCTACATGATGATGGATGATCTCACTAGATGGTCATAATATCGAGAATGGGAAGTCTGGTCCCATTGCAAGAAACGGGTGTTTTATCATCAAATTCAAAAAGGAGCAGTTTGATGCAATGTGCAAAAAACAGGTGAAAAAAAATTTCCAACATTCATCATATTATATTCTATAGACACCACATTGTAGAATAAATGGGAAACAATTCAGGAAAAGCAGTGTTCTGACATCTTGCAATCACACTTTTAACATCTGAATTTACATTTTATATATAATGGCAAATTTTAAGAGGTAAATAAAGTGTTCTGTTTCATTTTACCTGGAATGTGTGCTCCAGATCAATAAGGTGCTGTATCCTAAACACTTATACAGCTTCTGGGCTTGGCAATTTCTTTACCCTGACAAACAAACCAACGGAATCTACTCCAAAGGAGAGCCCTGTGCCTTGAACTTATTCACTAAGCGCTGAGGAATTGAGGAATTTCTAACGAACCTGAAATTACTCTAGAGCAGACCAGTAATATGATGAAGATGAAAGGGTCCACAACAGTTTTAGCAGACATTCATAAAAGTAACAAAGAAAACGAAGTAAGAATATCCCCCTCTACTCTCCATAGATAAATAGATTTGGAGAAGCCTTAGGAAAAGGCTGCTAACAGAAGGTTGGCACATTTGAAGCATATTGTTAAACACAAGTTCTTTTGCCCTTGGGCATTTTGCTATTGTTCAACAATCAGACTGCCACAAGCATGCTTCATAATGCACAGAAAGGTTTTTGACCTTTCTTGGTATCGCCATGTGACTGTAATATTGCACATGGGCTGCAAGGCAATTGCATAAACATGGTGTCTTGGTGGAGTTTAGTTCACTGAAAGCCTGATCAAACAGAAGAAAGCAAGGAACACGTTGGTGCAGGAAGTGTGAAACACATTGTTCTTAACATCCCCTTTCTGCATTTCCTTGTTTCCTGAACTTTCCAATGCAGTGACTTGTTAACTAAATGTTTTCACCTTCTTTGCCTCTTTTCTTGAGGCTGATGATTATTTTTCTGTCTGGATTAATCGCCTTTTGGACTTTATTCTCAGATGGTGCTCAGAGTCTCCCAGGGTAAGCACTCAGAGAGAAAATATCAGCTTGTATTCTCAAAGTGGCGTTTGAAAGATAATTCACATTTAAATAATGTGAAATATGTACCCCACTCATTTTTAATAACAAAAAGGAGCTGGTTCTACACAGATATTGGTAACTGTTGAGATATTTTAATAGCACTATTGTCAACTTTTTAAAAGCTTAAAAGTTGTGCCGTCATAAAGGAATGTGAATTGTTTTCCCAGTTGCAGTTTATGCTTCTCCACCCTTTTCTGATCTTCTGTATACCCTTCCACCTGTGAACACTGGACACCGTCTCATGAGAAGTTTGAAACTCTGGTTGACAATGTGGACCCTTGGAATATGGGTGGAGTCAGTGCAGTTACAACTGTCTTCAACCAAAACCCGTAACTGCATTACCGCTCAGACACACTTTTTCCTGCTAAAAGCGCTCATTGTGTGATATGCTGATGAACGGTGGATGCCTACTCACAACTGATGGCTTTTGCTGCTTACACACACTTGCAGTTTCACTTTGGTTCTTTTACTTACCTTAGAAGCATATAGAAATTCTATATCTGTTTTCCAGTCCTCTGCCAAAAATACTTTCCTTTAAGCAGCTTCAGTCCAATTACATGAATCTCGATTCAGACTTCTTGATAAATCTTGTATAATCTAAAAAGTTCAAATACAGCTATGTTCACATTAAAAAAAAAAAAGAAGTGTGTATTTTTAGGTGGGAGAATGATGTGAAGAATTGGCAGCTCAAATGAAACAGCAAGAAGAATCTGGTAGCAGCATGTTGGATAAATCTCCCCAATTTATATATATAATTAAAATGAGCAGTCAGAACTGGACACTATTACTATGCTCTGCTTTGATCATCCAATTCTTATTTCTTTGATTTAGTGAACAACATATTGATGACAAATGTGGTAAAAAAATAAATATTTACTATTCCACTTAATTACATTCATCCTGAGCTTGCTCACCTGTGCTAGAATCTAGAATGCCTGCTTTATACAGGAAATCACCTGACATTTTAACATAAATTCTTCTTCCATTTAAGTTGCAGTAAAAAAGGCATTTCATTTCCCTTTCCACTCTTGAAAATACAAACTTTCTGTGGCACTAGAAGTTGATACAAAAGGAGACAAGTGAACATTTATAGTTGTTATTGTGTTCATCTTTCTTCATTTCCACAAGTGTAGGATGCAAGGGACTTGGGAGACTTTAGGTTTGTTTGCTGCCAGTTCCTACAGAATTGACAAATGCTTTTCATCAGTCATCACAATGGTGACATGGATGAAAAAGAAGTTGTGATTAAAGTCCAGAATATCTAATTTGTACATCTCTTTTATGCCAGTTAATTCCTGCCTCTTAGAAATTTGATTAATAATAAAAGGTCTTAGGATGCCTTTTAATAAAAACCAGATATCTGGACCTATTAAGTTATTTCTTCTGATTTCATTAAGAGGGCTTGTTATTCCTCTTGTTTACTGTAAGTTTTGTAAAACTTTCACTCTTAAGTGCAAATGTCAACTGGGTCAAGATGCAGTACCTCAGTGATGATGCTGAGATTCAAAATGTGGTCCCTTGACCGGTGGCTAATGCCAATTGGATTTGACATGGGGTGATGTGAGGGTTTTGTTAAAATTCTGCTAAGAAAAACAGACCGAAGAGCAGACTCTTAGACTGCTGGTGAGTTTTGTATAAGCCTAGCTGTGCTTGCTTTCAAAGCTGCAGAAGGCTCCTGTTCTTGACAGTCTCCTCGTGGACAGGTTGTCCCCACTGCTCTCTGGCCTTGAGGGCTTACTCCTCTCCAAGGGATTCCGCAGGCCTACTGTGTTTCGCTGTCTGTCAAGTCTGTCACTGATGGAGTAGCTCTTTCGTGTGTGCTGTGCATATAATACATTGGATTCTTCTGCAGAGTAGCTGTTGGCTCGCTCTATTTTGGGGAGTGGGATGCTGTTGGGCAGAGTTGTTGTAGCACTGCTGTCTTGAGGAGATAAGGGGATTCCCTTCTTGTCTTTGACCTCAATATCCTCATGATCAGAGCTTGGGTGGGTAAGTTCAGCTTCTCTCTCTGGGTGGCAGCATCCCAAGTCTTCCACTTTGCCCCTGAGACTTCCAGGGAAAGTAGCCCTCTCCGCAATGGCCTGGGGAGCGCTCACACACCTTGTGTCTATGCAATCTGTAATACTTGTGTACTCTGCTGTTTTGACCGGGATGCCAAGACTGCTGAAGTAGCTTCGAGAAGGAGAGAACATGAAGCTGTGAGATTTCACAATTGGTGTTTCCTCCAGAATAAATGGAGTTGTAGCCAGGTAACGACTGCTTTTAGATCGTTCTAAAGTATGATACAAGGGAGGGTCTGAATCCCATGGGATTTGGCAGTCTGTGATTTGTGAATAGTCTGAAGAAAATGCTCTTGTTTCTATCCCAGAGGTTTCCTCATAATCAAGACTTCTGCCAGAAATCTTTTCATCAACTGTACTGCTGATGTATGCACTATTAGTTAAAAGGGAAGAGGCTATATGAGCTGGCAGAGCTGCATCTTCAGGACCAAGAATATTTATGGAGCTCTCGAGAGGTTCTGTGTCAGAATGCATCTCATCCATGGCAGAAACATAGATGTCTATACAAGATGAAGGTCTTCTGGAGTCTGGGGCGATTGACAAAGTGCTGGTAGGGGGTAAAGGAGCCTTTCCTTCTTTTGCTATTGAGTGGGAACTGATTGCCCGATGTAGGCTTGGAGATCTTTCCTTAAAAATGTTTTCCAGCTTTTCCAAGCCACACTTGTCCTTCATATTAGTTGCATAGAAAGAGTGGCTTCGCATGCGGGGCGTGATCGTAGGTGATGTTGGGGACATGGACTCCTCTCCTGTGGGATCAATGCTCTCTTGAAGCTTGTAGGCATTTCCTTCCTGACTGTTGAAGCTACTCTGCCTCACAATGTAGGCTGCATCAGTACAGTCGGATGAGGTCCTGGACCGTATCTTAGTTGTCTCGCCTCTCTCAATGCCAGTCATTTTTTCTAGAGCAGTCACCATTCGTCCCATCATGTCTTCCAGCTGAGCAAGCCTGATGTCAACGGTCTGCAGAGAGGCCTTCATGCAGTGCTCTCTCTCATTTACTTCTTCCAGTCGCATGGCCATGTTCTCCACCCTTTAGAAAGAGAGGAATTAAACAGGTAAATTTCTACGAAGCAGTGATGTTCAGCTAAGAGGTCACCAAACCAGATGGAAACAAATACATCTCAAACCCCAAAGGCAATGTACACCACCTCAGCTGCTTCAAAATCCTGCTAAAAGAGGTTTTGTGCAAAAAAAAAAAAAAACAACCCCAAAAAAACCTACACACTCAGGGAACTGCTTCAGTGGGTTAAACCAGGGGCATCAGCTGTGTAATGCAGAGGGGATTTGGGTGCGTGTCATTCCAGGGACAGGAGACATATTACATAAATGTTACTATGAATTACTCCCTCTTGGCTTCCAAAGCTTCTAATTAGGTTATTATGAATGAATGATACTTATAGCAGATGCCACATGATGTTGTCCCCAGTTGTGCCATAGGCAGAATCATCCCAGTCAAATGCAGAGCTAAGTGAAGTAAAGAAGGTAGGCAATGTGCCAGGGAAGAAAGGCACTTTGATACTTGTTTTCCTGGTGTTTGCCCCAGATTTGCACTACCTAGTCCTATGTGGATCTAAGGAGATAGTTTCTTTGTTCTCTGATCAATATTTAGCTCAGATTTGTAGAAAAAAAATCAGGTATTTTGTTGAATATGTACAATAATGAGCTAAATATTCATGAAAACTGAAAGGAGGAGAAACACTGATCAAGCCAAATACAGCCTGCAATATGGTACATGCACTAAGATTGCTCCATTACTGTGATTGTGCTTTGAGTAGTCTGTGTTCATAGTTTAAGGATTAAAACGATGGATTTTAGTTAGTTTTTAGCCACTATCATTATATATAAATAAAAAATTAGAATAAAATATTAATAGGTAATAATTGAATGTAAGATTCAGTATTTTTAATCTAATTTAATTTTAATTTTGATTAATTTTAACATTGATCTGTCACATTTTAAAATATTTTAAATTTTTAGGCAACTGTGTACAGATTTATGCCAGTGGCTTCTAACCACTTCAATTTTCTGACTTCTAAAATGTATCTTCTGAAGGATTTATAGAGTCTGAAAATTTTACATTATGGAATTACCTGTATATAAGAAGAAACATAATAAACATCTGAAAATAAAGAAAATAAATTATTATAAATTATTTTCTCTGTAATCCCCATGAAAGGCTGGGACTTCCAATTTCTGTTGAAAAAGCACTAAAAGCAACAAGTTTTTATAGTTATCTTTGTCTGATAGATTATAATTCTGGTTTTCCCCATTGCTGTAGACATTGAAAAATGATCAGAGAGGCAAAAGATAGCAAATGGCATAATTTCCACACTCCTTTTTGTCACAGGTCTCTTACTCCATTCATGCTCAAATATTACTAGGCACACTGAAACCATTGCCAGGATTTCTGATGACGTGAATATTATCTTCTACTACTGCTAGTTATTTTTTCAACAGGAAAAATGATTTGGAACTGACACCACGATAACCACTCTTATTTGCACAGAAGGGAATTTTAAGCAAAGAATAGAATAGAATATTGGACAGCATTAATGCCTTGTTACCTAATGCTCAGAACTTTTGCTGGTAAAACACTGAAGTCTGACTACTTTGTGGTGATGAGCAGCAGAACCTGCCAGGAGCGGAGAGGAGCGGAGAGGAGAGGAGAGGAGAGGAGAGGAGAGGAGAGGAGAGGAGAGGAGAGGAGAGGAGAGGAGAGGAGAGGAGAGGAGAGGAGAGGAGTGTGACTCAGCTCCCTACAGCAAGTCTCACATTTCTGGGAAATACAGGCTTTTCCCGTGAAGTCTGTGAGTTTTGAAGGCACAAGCACAACAAACTAAATGCACAGCAGCAACTGTATTGCAAGCATCAGTCTTCAATAGATAAATGATCAAATAATCACTGCTAAGAAATTAACTGGTAAGTTCAAGGAATCTCATTCTACTCATTATCATTTAGGCACCAGTCTGTTTCTAGTTCTACCAGCTTCTCCAACAAAACAGATTAATGTTATTGCAAATGCAGGATGTAATTCCACAGTGAGAGCAGTTTACATGGGAAGCAGTTGAATTTCACTCATGTTATTACTTATATGAACTGCTATTTTATAAAAGAAATTATATTTTTGAAATATTTATTAGCCAATAATTGAATCCTTCACCCCACATTCACATTCTATAATAACTGCTCCAAGATGATGAACAGATAAAATATTGCGATTTTAGGGCTGTCAGACATAAGGAAAATTTTTACTGGATTTTACTGGACAATTACAGCTCAAATTACATCCCACAAAAAACCTTTCACCCCAGCAACAGATACCCAGAATTGGAGTGAATTTATAACATTCTTTACAGCTAACTGGATAATCTGGTTGTGGTCTTGCTGTTTTATTATTTTTGCCACTGTTTTGCTTGATTTGTTTTTTCTTTCCTGCTTTGACAGCTGTACACAAGTGAAATAATTTTTAATACAAACATAGCCAGTTGGTCTGTGAGTGAAACTGTCCATAGTGAGGTAAGTTTTGCATCTTGCATTCACATGAGGTCTATGCAATGCTACTGAACACAACTAATGCATCCCAAGGAGAACCTAGAATAATACCTCACTGGTAGGTGTTCATGTATTTGTTCTGCCTTCCCTGAATGTGATCTAGCAGCCACTGTCAGCGGCACAGAGTGTCAGACAAGGCGAAGACTTTTGAGTTACGGGGTCTGCTGGTTGCTATGGAACTGATGACAAATGTGATTGCATTGATAGTAGTGAAAAATACATAGAGAAATGTAACAAGATAAACACAGAGCAGTCTGGATTTGGAAACCAGGGATAACCAGAGATAGGTAACTGAAGAATACACACATGTGTTTGCACTTCATGAGCCCCGACTCTAGAATGTTATTCACAAAAGGAAAGCTTGAAAGACGATGGTCTCCTCCAACCCCAAAGATATTAGCTTAGTCATCCTCAGTTATACACATTGCATATGGTTGAAACTCCAGAATGTTTAACAAATACTTATTCTATTAGTGATATTCTCTTGTATTAATTTGATGTTCAGTTCTGTAATCATTCACCATACAGAACAGCACCATGTTCTGGGAGTGAATCTATTAGAAACATGATAAAATCACATCAGCCAAACACTGTGGACATAGAAGGATATGGTCTGGTGACATACAGCCATAATCTGGTCCTTAAAATGTTTTAATAAGTGAATTTTTCTATTTTCCCATATTCTTGGGAAAATATTCTTGCACTCACTGAATAGACAGCCTGACCTCTATTTGCTTTAGGAATAGTTTTGAATTAAAACACAATGAAGAATAATAAGAATGCCCAAGTTTTGCTTTGGATTTTCTTTCTCCATGTGTATTCAGGAGCAAGAATAAACCTTTTAGCAAATCTCACAGTATCCATCTATGATGCCTCCTTTGCACCTGTGCTTTTCCTTGCAGCAAGACTCATTCAATTTATTAGAAAGTGCCAAGTCATGCTAACAGAATGAGAAGAGAAAAAGAGGAGGCTACATCTGAAACATGCATCTAAGTGCGTTGCTGAAGCTCAAACATTTCTAATAGTGAAACAAACATGGACTAGACCAGGACAATATTCAGTAATGAGGTCAGAACTCAGAACCTGGCAAAGATTTTATATTACTTGCAATAAGGCTTTTTAATTATTTTTTGGGAGATGATGACTTTTGCTGGCATTCATTTTGGTTTCTTTATTTTTAACCTTTGCACATTAGTTCATCAATATTTTATTTAAAATAATTCTTTAATGGGAGTAAGGCACTCTTTTCAGAAGTAGACCTCCTAACTGAATGCTAGACTTAGGTTCACAAGTCTCTTCATTAACCTAGGTCCATTTCTAAGACATCATTCATACTTCAGAATCCTTTTCAAGATACCACTGAGCTTGTGATAGGTGACTGTGGAATGGTTTTATTGAAATAAAACATAGATAGCAGTTCCCCAGCCTGTAACAGGGTACTTTGCCATGTCATCTCTTGGTAAAACAGTGCTGATCAAGCAGCCAGCCTGTTTTCCCAGGAGCAGTGATTTTTCCTGGCTAAGGAAGTTGGGTTGTCATGGCTGCATTCCCACTGGAGCCTAAGACCACTTAACTCTTTATGACCACAGAAAGATGCCACCAGAGTCACAGACATTTCCTGCTATTTATTTCATATATGGGTGGGCCTGGTAGGGTCAGTCCTTTTTATCAACACAAAGCTATTTCTGTGCACTTCAGCCTGCCAGCTCTGAAATCAAGATAATAGCTATGTCATCACCCACACGGATGCTGTATGTGTAATTGCACTGCAGATTATAAAGTGCTGTACTAATGGATACCACAGAGTACCAAAGATGACATAATAATATCTGCTCTAACCAGCTTATCTGCTTTTCAAGTACTGTTATGATGTGACCCTACCCCTTTTGAAATCAGCATGAGGTTTTGCTGGTATGAAAGAGTTGAGACTTGTTCACATGGAACAAATGTTTACTAAAGTGATTGTTTCGGTGGCTTCATGCCAGATCAAGAAAAATAATGCAGTCTTTTTTGATCATATTACACGTCTTTGTACTGGTCAAGACGCAATACAGTGGTTAGAAAGGAAGATTCTCCATAAAAGGTGATGATTCTTCCACTGCAGTGAAGTGAATTTGTCCAATTTAGCTTTCCTCATAGGTCTCCAGGAGATTCACCATGCATGCTTTGATAAATGTATTCAAGGGAAACACCTTGAAGCCTTGTACTGCTTTATATTTTTTCACTTAGTCCATAACTTCGTCTGATATGTATCAGTAACCTGATGCTACTTCCACATGCTTGTGTGAGATCCCAGCTAGTGAGCCACTGTAGCAAATCATCTCACCCCCCACAAGGGCTCATCTTGCTTGTTAGCCAGTTAGATAACTCAAACAGGGCAAGCTGTCTTGCATTTCATAATCTCATATAATCACTGAGTGTTTTTTTTGCCATGGTCACTTGGCAAAAATAAATATCTTTTATATATATCACAATAAAAATCTTACTGTTTAAGTGAGATTTGGCAAGACAGGCTGAATTTCTGACTGACAGTCATTCACTTTACAACTATAAAAGCCACACAAAACCTTCACAAAGTAGAAATCTTGTATACATTTTCCTGAAAACGTATGAAGTTTCTCCTGTTAGTAGGAACCTACTTTGTGGTTATTCCCCAGGGGTTAAGTGAAGGCATTTTGTGTCCGTTGTTATTTCAGTGGTAAGTTACATTCGACTCCCAATCAATACTGTTTCTTTTGCTAGCTTTAATATAGGTACCTTGATATAGTGCACTGTTTCATGCTGTAATCTATTAGTAGTTATTTTAGTTATATACTGTGGAGTAACTAATTCTGATTAAGATTTTTAATCTGTTATCTTTTGTCTGCTTAATAAAGAATTCATTTTTATATAAATATATAAATATATCTGATTTGCCATCATTAGAACTTGCCAGACAAAGTGTTTCCTTAAATTTAAACTGTTACCAAAATCTGAGGCTAAGGAAGGATTTACCTTCATTTAGACCCCTTTCTGTGAAGGAGTTTAAATACACAGTAGAGTTCTTTCTTCCTGTCAGAGTCACAAGTCAGAAGAAGCAGGGCTTCTTTAATAAACTTTGTAGTTCCCACTCTCCCAGCAAGAGCTACTCCTCTGAGTTCTTAGTACTTGAGGTCAAGGAAAGACGAACATCAAGTGTTTAATTTCTGAATATGAAGTGATCAGGTAAAGGAGAAATTCTGTGTGGTGACATCAAATATGGGGACATCTGTGGTATTCCTTGTTATAAGTGAAGTAAGGAGATTCTTGAACTGAGGCAGGCCCACAGGATGCCAGGGTGTGTATTCCAAGGACTGTTTCAAGGTGAGAGTATAAACTGAAGCTTGTTGCAGGTGAGCCAGACAAGACATTGTGGTCCTGCCCCAGCACAGCCACTGACTGCATAGCTGAAATAATTCATTGACACCCAGATCAATGCATCAATAAACAGGATCTCTTCTTGTTTTGATTTCCTGAGCCCCTAACCTGTCTCTGTGACCCACTGAGGGCTTGAAGCAAGACTCTGTTCCCATCTTACATTTCCCTTACGGTGCTAGCCCCATACTCCTGCTTCCAGGTACACTGGGCTTTGTATGCAGGGTGTGCAGCTGTTCCTCTCCTAGCAGGACCCAGAGCACTTTGACAAACCCAGCTGCAAGCAGGAGCTGCTCAAGCAGAGGGGAACATTATCACATATGCACAGAGGGGAGGGAAGGCAGTGACTCATCCAGGACCAGTTATGTCACAGGGCTTGTCCCAGCGCTTTCTTCTTGAGCCTAACAGCATGCTGAGCTTCTTGCAAATGGAAGGTCTTTAGGAAGAACTTCACTCTAATTGCAGGACTTTCTAGTTCAATTTTACACCACATAAAGCCAACTTAATTGGACACATGATTAAACTGGTATCTCATGGCTTTAACATGGGTATTATATTTGGTCTACTACTACAGGCTAATGACTGGGCATTGGAAAAGAAACTGTAGTCTTGCATCTTCTCTGCTTTCTTTGCTCCACATCTTTGTACTTGTGCAATGATAACTCTATAAAGAAACTCTAAAATGCAAATCTGGATTTTATATATTTGAATGCTCCACATGTTGCAAAAAAAAAAAATTAGTGTTGTCATGGTTTAGGAATGGTATTCTCCAATTTAGAAACCATGCTGCCACTTCCCCTCCTCTGCTCCAATTAGGGGCACAAAAGGTGAAGTTTGAGATAAGAACAACTTACTGGAAATAACAATGAAATAATAAACAGTAATAGCAGCAAAATTACAACAAAAGGTGGAAGGAGTAGAAGAAGAAGAAGCAGAATCAGAAGAAGATGAAGAAGAAGAAGAAATTATTTACAGTGAAAAGGCCCTGACAATAGACAGTACCAGACTGCTCCATCTATCATGTTTTCTTGACTGGAAGGAATTCCTCCTTGCTCAGAAGCAAGAGTCCCTTTCCTCTACCCCTGGCAATGACATAAGGTGGTATCAAACAACCTCAGGGTCCTCCCACCCCCTCCTGGCTACTGCAAAAATTAACTCTGTCCTGCTAGAACCAAGACAAGCATTTTAGATTCTAGAGGACTTGGCCATGACCGCAGGCCAAGTAAAAGATCCAGGCATTCTGTTTCTAAAATGTGTTATGTATGATACTCAGACAGCCCTGATTCCTCAAGCATCTTTTAAATATTCCTCAGCTGGGATGTCATTGCTGAAAGTCCTATTAGCGTGCTTGGGCCTGGGAGTGACCTCTGTACCCCACAGGGTCACTTGCCTGGATCTCTCTTACAGAGCTGGGGCACACTGTCTCCACATTAAACTATTGGCTAAGGTAAATAGATTTTTAAAGAGCTATTTCTCTGTGAGGCTCAGGTGAGATTTGCCATGTCAAATTTATGATTGATATTCAAGAACTTTACTCTGGAACAAGGTGTTTTAAGCTTTTCATTTAAATTACAGATAAGGGCTCTTTTCCTATAAAATAGGGCCAGCACAGAATGAAAATGCAGACTGTTATGTTTACATTTTCAAGGGCCTACAGCACTTGCATTATGTAGGGGAGGACCTAGCTAGATTACTTCTTATTTACAGGTCTTCAAATGTACCTCTTCCTTCCTTGGCCACCAAAAGATAAGCTATACTTAGAGATTTGAACCCGCATCTATGATTTTTCAGTTCACTTCTGTGGCCATCAGACTATCAGACAACAAGAAAAAATGGTACTCAGTTGCTTACTTTGAAGTATATGTAATTCTTCCTTCTGTGTGTTCTCCAGTCTTTAACATTTTTCACTCAGGAACTTTATGTGCTCAACATGATCTCTATGTATTTAGCAGTCTATACTGAATTTCTCTTTCATAAGCCTGTCTAGTCTTGTTTGAATGCATGTAGCCTTTTAGCTGATATCATCAGCTTCTTTTAGACCTCACCATCTTTCAAAGATTTGTTCTGTTACACTACTTACTGCACACACAAAAAAGATCACCTATTTTCTGTTTATTTTGAACCCAGGATCCTGCTAAATTATTCTGTTACTCCCCTATACCTTGTTCTAAGTGTGACAGCAAACAGTTGATTTCTGCTCACCCTTTGCTTACACTCACAGTTATGTAGACCTCTATAATTTCATCTCTCATTTGTCTCTTCCAGACCCAGCAATGCTGGGTTACTTGGCCATCCTTTACAAGGCAGCCATTCCATGCCTTACCAACTTCCCCTCTAATATCCTTTTCTAAAATGTGTGTTTTAAGAGTGCTTTCATTTCCATTAATGCAGATGATTAAATGGTATTATATCTTCTATTCCTGCTCTGGGATAGATTTATTTCAAAACCATATTAATTAATTAATTCTGTTTCCTTGCCTACAGAAAACACAGTTTAGGCATAGCTGAATTTGGAGGCAGTGCTGGAAGATTATGTAGAAGGAGAACAATGTTACATCTGTCTAACTGATGAAACTGACAACTCACTTGTCCTCTGTTATTCAAATTAAAATGGAGTTTTCCAGGTTCATTCACTGGTTCATTAATTTTATGAATATCTAACAGAATATTACCCTAAAATATTTATTGGCAAAAGTGCTATGTATCAAACACAATCTCTTGTCCTCTAAAGCTGAACTCAGCAGTGTTCCATGAAAGCATATGAGCACCATAGCAGTTCAACAGACCTAGAAATTTTAGGACTGATGGATTTGAAGACTAGCGACTTCCACTAAATTACTATATTGCTTTTTTCCTCTGTGCATTGCTGTAGGTGAAATGTCTTGTTACATTTAAAATCCATGTTGCTATTGGTCCTAATGAAACTAGTTTACCTAGCCAGGCTATCCTGAAACAAGGCTTGTTTCTTATCTGAATGGCTCACAGATAAACCCTAAAGTCATGGTTTTCATTAAGGAACTCTCCCATTTTGTTCTGACTACTTGCGCCTTGAAATTCTGCTTTAAGAACTGAAATGCAACCATAATTGGTGCCCTTATACTTTAATATATCTGGATAAGAGATCCCTTTTACAAAACTTATCATAAAATGGTGTGGGTTGGAAGAGGCCTTAAAGATCATTCAGTTACAACTGTCCTGCCGTGGGCAGGGACACCTTCCCCTAGACCAGGTTCCTCAGAGCCCCATCCAGCCTGGCCTTGAACACATTTGTTTTAGCAAAAAAAAAAAAAAAGAGAAAAAGAAAAAATAAATTCATCACATTTTATCACTTTACTTTTTAATTAAGACTTACCAAAACTATTTCATTTCCTTTTTCAAGGGGAAAAAAAAAGAGTGAGACTAGTGACAGAAACATATTTTCAGATCAACTTATGAGAACAAAAAAGGGTACCTTTCTGAAGTGACACGGATTCTTTCATCATTGGAGGAGTTGAATCTGTCATCCTTTTCTCTGAAATACTCTTCTATGCACTGCTCTTCAAAGTCATGAACCTTTTTCAATTCATCCTCTGTTATGAAAAGTTCTGTGGAAAAAAAAAAGAGAAATATGAATTTGGCAAATATTAACATGAAACTAACTACATTCTTATTTGTGAAAGTCATGGACTAAACTTTCATAAGCAAGTATGTGGCATTTTGATATGAAAGCAGATTGATGCTGTTAATTACTGAATTAGTGGCTTTAGTTATATATGATTCTGGAGACAGAAGCACTTAAGCAGGCAAATGCTGAGCACATGTGAATATATTTTGATTACATGAGATCTAAACACAGCTGCTGGTCAGGTCCTGAACAGATGGTGAAAGCCAAAGCCCACCTGTAACCTAACAGATATATAATGAGATTAACAGACTACTAAGAAAGAGTCTGAGAGTAAAGACTCAGGGGTCTGTCTGACATGGCAAGAATAGACATCTGCAGGCAGCAGTGTGATGGGAGTGGGAGGAGAGCCATCTGGTTGCATCTCTAGTGCCACATGTGACTCCTGCTCCCTCCTCACAGAGAAGTGGGCTGTGGCATGGGCTAATGCTGGGAAGAGATACACGTCCCTTAGCTCTCTGTCTCTGGCATGTACATTGGGCAAGGTGGAGATATTCTGCCATGAAGAATTAGATAGAGAAGAGGAAAGCATTATCAAAATAATCTGACAGATTTTCCATGGTTATGGACTTAATTTAAAGCGTGTTGAGGAACTACTCCTCCAGTCTAGTCAGAGTCAAGGAGAGAATGTGTACACCAAATTGCCTCTTACCATCTCTAAGCTTATCTAGGCAAAAAGTGTGCTCAGGGGAAGTATGTGTTGTTTGCTCTGTATTTTCAAAAATAAAGCTGGAAGTGTGATGGAGTGAGAAGAATTCCAGCAATAACAGACCTCTAGTAACAGCAAAACAAACCTCTGTGCTTTGAAGGAATAAACAGGGCAACAACCCCAAAAAAGTTCCAGAAAAACACAGCCTCCTTAACACTGCAAGGAGAATGAAAGGTTGGGCAAATCAGGCAATAACGTTTTTGTAGGTAAAAGCTGTTACTTTGCTGGGAAGGCTATCAAAGTGCTGGACTTTGACTTCATGCATGTCAAACACTAGACACTATGAAAGGCATTGTGGAAAGTCCCCTCTGTGCATTATCTGAGTCTTACTCAATCCATAGTCTCTCTCATCCGGGTCACTTTCATGCTTCCTCCATCTGCAGCAGAGGTGTTGAAATATCATTGTCATGTGGCTGAAGATGATCAGAGGCGGTGGGAGAACAGGTCTTTCGTGGAATGTCATGATGAGCTGGTACCTTTGAAACTTCCAAACTTGGTTTGATATAGATTTGACTTCAAAAAATGTGTTGCTAGAAGGCAAGAAGAGGAAAATAACATCAGACTGAAAATGGTTTGGGTGCTTTGCCAAAGATATGACAGCATCATAACTAGATACATTTCAACAACACTTGCAAATGTTTCCTTGTCACAAAAACAGGAAGCAGAACAAGAGAGGAAGTTTGTGCCTGGGCAAAGAACAGTGATAATCAGCCTTTTTGAAGTACCTTACGACTGTAAATGTCTGCACTGTATAACCCTTGAGTTTTACAACAACCCACAGAGATGGGGAAGGATTTTTACTCTTGTTTTCCCTATTGTGAATAAATGATGCCATAACTGAACCTTATTTGGCTTCTTTGCCCTGGTTCCCACTAGGTGTCTCTCCTTAGAAATGAGCACAATGTGAGAAACTTGGCATTTCCCATGTTTCCTGGAGATAAGCCTCTTTCCCTCTCCCCCTTACATCATCGGAAAATGTCTCTCAGCCAAAGCTCAGCAGTCTTTGTAGGCTGTGAACAATGTGCATCCTCCCCAAGTCTATACTTTGCCACGTGTCACTCACTTGAAAACTGCAATGAGAAGATTCACCAAAAGGATGTTTGCTACCAAGAGGTAGCAGGCCATGATGGCAGGAACGATCCATGCTCCTGTCTTGCAGGGAGGTAGCTGGATTATTTTGCCATCTTCTCTGGTTTCATTTTGACCACAAGGTGCTGGGAACAAAATTTAAAAACAAAAAATTGCAAAATGGGAATGAATCTTATTTTTTTCAGTAGTTTTTTTCAGAAATATTTAAATATTTATAATGGCCTGCCTGCCAAGGCAACATCTTCCAAATAACAACGGCATCGACATTCTCCCCTCAAAAGTTTGGGCTTGGTATCAATGATTTTACAGGCTGCAGTTCTTGTTATTGTGTGTTATGTGCCGTGGGTATCAAGATATTTCTCTCAGGACACATTTCTGGAGTGAATAAGCTGCCTGTTTGCATACATAATATGGTAGTCTGGTGGTAATTAGTGGCTGAAATGAAATTATTGAATTGTTTAATCCTACAAAAAAGCTTGCATATTATTTCTTTAATGGTGAAAACCTTGTCGTTTTAAATTGATTGAGCGGGATGTGATAAATAAAGACAAGGAAGTCCATGAAAGTAAATTAAATAGTAGACATTTATTGCTGTGCACTGCACTATCTCAAGCCCCTCTAGGAAATACTCATAATGACTTTCTGCTCTTGGGCTCTCGACTGCATGCCTAGAAACAGTGGGGGAGGTTATCAAGTCTTTACTGTACTAGGTACAGGGACATGTATGCAGCAGAGATGCCACCTGTTTCTTCCACAAATACATTGGAATCAAAATGTTCTCAGTATTAATGTTGTAGAACTGAAGCAAGGGGAGAGAAAACATGATGAAACAGGCTTCCCTGCTTGTGTTTTAATATGCCTTCATGTGCAGTGACAGGTAATTTGCCTTTGCAAGCATGGGTTCAGTTTATGTCTCTTTAGGTTCAGTCTTCGCAATTCTATGTATCTCCATAATCAGCTCTTCAAGAAAATAATGGAAGCAGCAGCTTACATATACAAACCATCTTAGTAAATTTTGCACAGCACTACAGCTAGCTTCCCCTTATCTCCATTAAAAAGAAGTTTAAGTGAGGAATTTCCGAAGTGCTCAGCACTGGCTCAGTTCCTAGTGATATCAAAGAGGGTTTTGTATTGACTTCATGGAAAATTAAGTTTGTTGATGCTATATGTAAAATTTCATTGTATGGCAACAAATCCATATTTCCAGTACCAACCATTACATTATGTATGATTTTGGTACTTTGTTTTGGGCACTACACATAGATCCTAGCCTATTACACACAGAAATAATGTAGCCATATGCGATACAAGACTACATGACATCTCCAAAAATGTTCACCTCACCAAAAAAGAAATTACAAAGTCAAATACAAGCAACACTGCTTTTTATCAGCAGTTCCATTATGTTTGGACACATGGTGTTACCAGTCCTTCCTGTTTATAAAAACACATTTTATTACTGGAAAAGTCTGAGACTGTGCAATTCTTCATTCCTCAGTAAGCATCACTTTGCAGATCATTTAAAGGCAGTGCTATTTCCGCACTGCTCTAAGCAGCGGCTCCATTTAGACATTCAAAATACAGTCAGGGAGGTGCTGTGAGTGTGGGGCTCTCTGCTCTTAGCTTTCATCCAGCAGAAATCGCACCATTCAGCATCTCCTGCTGTCAGCACTCAGTGTGAAACTTACATCTCTGTTTGTGTGGAAACATTAACTTGCTCATATATTGAGTCAGATGTACAAAGTCCAATACAACAAAGTACCAAAACACATCATGATTTCACCAGTGATGGAATAACCACAGTATTGGTTGATGAAACCTGTTGTCCTTTTTTGTGCTGAGAACAGAACAAACAATATCTTTTCAAGTAATGAGAAAAATTTTGAAAAGGATTTTTCAAACCTTAGATAAATGAGATCAAAAACTTAGCTCCAACCCTGGTTCCAACTCTATTATCCCATTTTTTTTTTCTAAAAACCCCATAGAATTTAATCTGGAAAAAAAAAATCAGTTAAGAAGACAAAAAATATTTATCCAGGTCTACTTGCTTTCAACTGGGTAATCTCTGTTGGTTTACGCCACTCAGTAATGGTTAAATTAGATCTCCGATGCAGGCATGTTCCCACAGTCTATTCTATACACCTGTCGTGGTTCAGATTGTCCTGAAGCTTTGCAGAACTTTTTTTCTTTTACGTGTTCTGTTGTGGGTACAGTATTTAAATAACACAAGAATACTCATTTCTTGCCTTACTTTGGAAAGCTAAGCCACCACTTCATTGTCACATCTTCAGCTGCATAAGAAAACGTATGACGCGTGCCCAAAAATGCTGCAGTCTGTTTTCCATGGCACATCATTAAACATCTTCTTTCATCTTTAAACTAGGACATTTATTTTCAAAGATTTTTCCCCCACTATTGAATAAAGGTGTGTGCTCTGCCTCACCCCTGAGGAATCTGTGCTACCCTTCATGTGTAACATCATTAGAACATCTTAATTATTTTTGGAGAAATTAAGTAATTTTTGTAATATGTGCTGTTATACATTGTAATATATTTCAAAGCACAATATTAACATGCATGCAAACTTGACTCATCTGTTTTACATTATAGCTTTGCTCTAACACAAACCACAGAATACTTAATTCTAGCAAAATGCTTTACTGAAGCAAATTCTGTTGGTATAACAATATGCCAATCTCAGGTAACTGAAAAAGTCAGAAACTCTGATACCTACAGGCCATTGGATAGAGTCCAGACATTATGCCAGAGCTTAGATTTTAGGAAACAGTAAATGGTTGGAGTTTTAATTTCAATTACATGAACTAACTCCACTCAGCTTTCAAACATTGCATCTTGGTGCCTGTAGATGTACGTAATTTTTGAATTCCTTGTTTCCTTTTTCATGATCTCTTTCCATGCTTATTTTTCCTTCCTGAGTCCCACTTACAGTTTCCTGCTAGGCCCTTCCTGCTACATATATAAACCTTTCCTCTTTCCTGTCCAGGAAATAGTTGCAAAAAACCCAACAGTAATTCAAGCCCCTGTGAGTTTCAGGCCTATCATGGAGGCAGAGCTCAGGAAGAATTAGTTTCCCTGCTTTAATTACTGTCATGACATGGGCACTGCTCATTTTTACACTGTGTTGGGTGGAGGGCTTGGCAAAGGATGCTTGTGAGTTTCTGCATTATGACTGTTCCCCTAGCTGCACCCTTCCAAAGCAGGTGAGGGAAATAATGAAGAGACAAAAGTGCATAACTGAACAGCTCTGCCACTGAATAGCTTTTGGCCTTTGATGAAAACTTCTCCTACAAAGATGGATACCACTTTTACAATACAAGCTGATTTGTTTGAAATCACAAGAAACTGAGGAATGCTTTCCTATGGTCACAGTTCTAAATAAAGTGGAAGAAAATAAGTGCAACCAAATAACAAAAACCAACTTTTTTTTTTTTTAATTCAAGTCTGGATATTTTTAATGCACTTTAATTGTCCTATTTATGAGCATATAGGCACCTTCCAGTTTTGACCCACAATGAACCTAAAGGATGTGAAAATGTTTTATAAATTCTGAATTAAATGTCTAAGCAACCTTACCAGCTTACCAGGCTGGTAAATATTGAAAACTTTCCCCCCCAAACCCAAAAACATTAAGTGGCCTTCTTAAACTTGTTCTCTTCTTCAGTGGTGGAGAAAATACTAAAACCTGTGCACCCAGAATTTCACAGAATTACTCTTTTCATCAGTAGAAACATCCAGGGAGTTGAACTGTGTCTCATTACTTCAAGAAAGTTTCCTTAACTACAGGATCCTGACCTTCCATATTGCTTCTTGCGCCAGGCCACATTAAATGGGACTTTGAAGGGTCTCTTCAGTCTGCTGGTATTTTAATAATAATTTATAGTAAATTCCTACTTCTTTCTTGTTCACTCTAGTGTTCTCTTCCTTCTCCTACTCTCCTCCTTCCCCCATTAAAAATAGCCAACCAAATAGAATCCAAATTACAACATTGGGAATGCTAGATATTGGAAGCCAGTCCAGAGAGACTTTCAAAATTGTTTGTAGCCTGCACAAAAATCTTATCCACTACCTTTGTCTAACAATGCTAAAAGTATTGCCACAGGTATGATTTATTCTGTTTTGTACAGAATTTCTTTTTCTAATTAGAACTGTTTTTTCTTGTTCCAGAATAGTCCATGCAAATGACAGGCCTTGTAGGAAGCTCCTATCGAGTCATGAAAAGCATGCAACCTGTAAGGTCATAAAGAGTTTAGCATATAATTTTTATTTGTACTAAGAAATTTTCAAGAATTATAAAACTTAAACAAATCTAACAGATTAAGAAATTTAAAGAATTTTTAAAAAGTTTTTTGTCATAATTAGTTTCCTCTGAAATTCATTGAATAGTTAAAACCTGTGTATAATGGTCTCTCGTGTTCTGAAATGATTGCATTCTGGTTACTTGATATTCCTCCAAAGAGAAGGAGGTCCCACATTTTTCTCTTAAACTAGGTAGGTTTTTCCAAAACAGAAATAGATGCAAGAAACAAATACAACTCAAGACTGATCTTCAGATTCCAGATGGCACGTGAAGTACTGTCAGCTGGTAAGAAAATCCAGATGGAAATCTGACCTGTGAGACACCAGGGAAAGCTGAAAAACTTCCCAAAAAGCCATGTTAACTAACAGCAGGTTCAGTTGCTTAAGCTTTCTGAATACAGGAAAATGTGAGCTCTGATGCTCCTTTTCTACAGATGACTGCCATTTCCCAAGCTGGTATTTATTTCCTCCACCTACATGTTTTTTACCAACAAACTCACCTTTCCATTCAGTATTTCTTATATCCTTCTGTATCCATAGTATTCGGGAGGGGCAGATAGTTTTGTAAGGTGAAAACAAAGTTCTTCGTAGGTGGGAACTGTGTTATGAATTTTTTTGGCTAAAACTGCCAGCATAAGTGCCAATGTGTGGTGAACTGAGGGAGCGTGGGAAATCCACTTCTGGACAGGCATTCACTAAAGCAGTTACATGGCTGGCTGCTGCCCCACAGATTCCATTAGGCAGCACAAAGCTCAGATGGATTAGGAAAGACAGCATTAAAGTGAGACAGTTGCATATGCCATCACCAGCTCCCTGATTCAGTTTCTCCTTTCTCCCCCAGATATCGGTGGATAATAATATATCTTTACTTAACTACATAATTGATATCAGTCTATTTTTTTTCAATTTATCAAGCTATTATTATTATTCCTTTCCTAAAATATATTAATTTTTCATTTCCCAACCTTTAAATAATTCATAAATTTGATTAGATTACTGCCTGCTTTCAATTCTCCAGTCTAAGCCTTTATCTGAATCCTAATAGTTGTTAACTGGGGTTTTCTAAGCCCAAGTCACAACTCAATCGCTCAAGGTTGTTTCAGTCATTATTGATGTTTCACTTGGACTGATATTTTGGCTTCTTGGACTTTTCCATGAAGTAGCTTGACTATTCCTTGATCTCTACATACTTCCAAAGACTGTTTCATGTAATTGCTAAAACTTCCTGAGTAGAACATGATATGTGTAACCTTCTGTTCATGCCAGATCAGCTAAAAAGAATTAGCTGAACAGCTCGATATAGTTGTGGGAAAAAACATGGTCTGATTAATTGTAATTGCACCTCCTTTGTTTATAGATCATATTCTATTCATTTTCTGCTCAAAGACCTAGAGGAAGGCCATTATGATTGCACTATGATAGTAAAGTCTGTTTTTTCTAGTTCCCCATTCCCCAAGCCCATATGGAGCTTGGCTGTGGACTTTAATGGTAGCTGGAACTGAAAGAGCACCAGAAACTCAGGATGCCTCCATTGCTAGCAGCACTCTTCCATGTGTTACTGTCTGTGGTTCCTCCCCCAGCAGGTTTAAGGCATATTCAATGGTTCTCACTTCTCAAACCCTCTTCTGAAGCTGGCCATTCTAGTTGTACATCTTTTTATATGAAGCACCTGCTTAATATGACAAAGTTTTTAGACTTTTTTGTGGTCATATTATGATGAACTGTCAGTCCGAGAGGAACTACTTAGAGAGTGGTTTTGCTGGTTTTGTTACTTTACTTGAAAATTTGAACACAGAGCTAAAAGATTTACTCTCCTTCCCCCCACTTTACAATTAATTCTTAGTCAGAAATTTTTACATATGTAGTAGTTACGGACATCACTGATAATAAACTCCACCAATGAATAATGTATTCATAATCCCAGAAGTGAGGATATAATCTGTCCTCACTTTTGAGTTGAAGATGAGATCACATACCAACAGGACACTAACACATATTCCAGCTAACATGTTTTTCCTTAAAAAATGATATGAATACAGCAATTATGGGTAAATATGTAAATGTGCACTCTTTTTGAGCAAGGCAATTAGCAGTATGTTGAAATAAAAATCAGAGTAGACCCACTGGATGAAAAGGCTGACAGCTGATGAGATGGATCCAGATATTGTATCTGGTCAGCCTTAATGGCATGCTTCACTAATAAAAAAAAATTAATTAAATAGATAAAAATAAATTTTCTTAAAAAAAAGAGGAAATTAGAAAGGTTAGAGTAGCCTACTTTTTTGTACATTTCTCAGATATCAGGATGATTTCCAGGAGTGTGGCTCAAATCAACACGCCTTTCCATGATCAGCACATTTGCTGAAACTCAAGCTTGCTACTAATGTAGCAATATTAAACACCAAAATATAAACAAAATCACAAAGTGACCTTTTTTTTTGGTTGTTAAAATAATACTGATTAAAAAAGAATATGCTCTAAGCCATAAAGTAAAATTGCAGTTTAGATGTAGCATAACAATTTTGAAACATGCATATCTTATTTGAGAAAGTACAAATGCTGTAGCATTTTAACATGTGGCTGATTTAGCTTAGAACAACATGGAAAATATATAAATAAAATAAAATTTAAACATAGCAAATGTTTAAATAGTGAAAAAATATGAGTATACTAGTAAAACCTTCTGGGTGTCCACCAGCTCATTTCAATTGTGTAACATCCTCACCAACCATTGCTTGTGCTCCCACTCTATTCCACAGATAACATTTTTGAGACAACTGAGCATCAGACAGACATGACATACGGTACATATTTTGTGCTGGAAGAGTGGCAGATTCTAATTCCCTGCATCACCTGCCTCTCAGATAGGAGGAAGGTGCTGCTTTTCATTTTGACATCATCACTTTTGCTGCAACTCCAAGTTTCCTTGACACAGGCAGAAAAACAGTATGTCTATATTTAAGGCTGGAGTTTAGGTCGCCAGGAATTTTACTTTCCCTAAGCTTCAGAAATAATTACTCTGCATTTTTTTGCATGATTCAAATGTTGTGCATCTAAATAACACAAATCCTCATGCAAGGATGTGCAGCCTGCCACCCTGTTTTCATACTTATACACCCTTCAGTTTCTTAGATTTACAAGTTCTAAACTGCAATCAGACCTTCATTTAAGGAAAACAACAAAACACTTTATTCAGCCAATTGCCATGTTTGTTGCACTATGGTGGTTACTTAGTACAAAATCAATAAATGGCCACTTGTAGAGGGACAGACATAATTCTGCTTCTAGAAGGAATTATAGCTTAATGGTACAAACCTTTAGCTCTCTAAAATATCCTTTCAGACCAAGATGAAGCTTTATATCCCCAACTATTATGCCTTTGGAATTGACGTATTTTTAAAAATAAAAGAAAATAGAAAGGATAAAAATGAGGGAATTTGGTAAAAAGTGAAACATAGTGAGAAATTTTGTGATTATAAGTATTTGCTTACTTCCTTGCATACCATGCTGCTTCTGAAAACCAAGTAGGGAAGCAAAGATAAAAAGGACGTTTTATCTGTATCCACAATAATGATTCTGTGCTAGTCAGGAAGAAGAAATTAATATGAAACTGCTGAAATAGCTGCCATGGTATATGTACACATCTATCCATCTGAAACTATATTCAGTTGGGGGCATTATTTGTGATATAGATAGATTTACTACTTTTAATCAGCTCAGGAAAAATAAACTTTTTTTTTTATTCAAACCTTGTCAATACTGAACAAACAGCAAATAGATTTTGAACATAGTGCCTTTTCCTAAGATGGTACATAAAACAAAATGAAATATTCAAAACAGAGCTTTAATGGAAGACATCTGCCATTGGAAAAGGTACTGACTTCCAAATGCTGCCAAGACTTACACGTAAAGTAGGAATGATGAACATCAGTTACACGACAGTAGTTGCAAAAGATGACACTGTTTGTGATTCTTAGTTTGGTCATCTACTGCATTGTTTCCATGATCAGCTCTCTCACTTGGTTGTAATGCAACAAAATTAGTCAAACCATGGCACCTCAAGATTTAATCTAAACAGAAAACCAACACTTTCCTGATCACTCACCCAATGAATCCTGAGGAGAAAATATATTTCTTTTCCTGTTTGCAATGGTGTGAGCGCAGTCTTGCCTTCTAAAAATGGATGCAGTAATATTCTAAAAATGGATCTAATTATTAGACCCAAAGAATTGCATCAGGCTTTAGCTTAAATGTGGCACTGAGAAAGTAACAGAGCATCTGATTAGATCCCCATGAAGTATAGGAGCTGAAAGGTCTAACCCTCAATTATTAGACATGATGCTCAATATGAAGTTAGAAAATAAACAAGGGATGAGAAAAAAAGAAGTGAGTTTTTTTATCCCAGGTATACCCCCAAATTTATGTTGGATACCTGGAAGCAGATTCTTGTCACCAATCTGGTAAAAAGAACACATTTATAACCATCCCTATATGCATGATAATTTAGCATTACAGATTTCCAGTTAAATGATTGCAAAGTGATGCCAGAACCATGTTCTGAAACTGACACCCCAATATTAGCTGAAAAAACACTTTTGCAACCATTCTCTGTATTGAAGAAGTTCCTCTATCCAGAGCCATTTATTGAGCAAACACACATGATCTAATAGGACACCATCTGATCAAAGTTGGATACCTGACTTTGGAGTATGAGAATCATAAACTTGCTTACGGTCTATCTGGTCTGCAAACACTTCCCCATAGATCATCCAGTAAGGCATGTAAAAAATGTTTTTCGCCAGCTTCCACGAAGGCTCCTCATTGGGGAAGAGAATTGCCTGTCTTGCCACACCAAAGCTCATCAGAACCACCAACATGATGATGACAAAATACATCATGTCTATCATCTGAATGCAATGACAGGAAAAAGGAGAGAAAGAGAGAGAGAAAGGGCAAGAATTAGAGGAACTTATTTGTCCATATTCCTATTATTATGTGCTGCAAAAAAAGAAAAAGTCTGTGAATCCTAGAAACAGTATTTTCAAAAACAAATTTTGAAAAGCCATTCTCATTTACACATAAAAAAATTAATTTTTCAAAGAAGTGAAGTGGTATTAGAGTGTCCTTGGTTTTACCCAGTGTCACTTTTAAGAACAATTCAAATGCTATGAATAAGCTTGAAAATACAAAGTACCATCTGGTCACATCAGTTGCATCAACGAGAATACATAGGTTCACTGGAATCAGCAGCCTGGTCTGGGCAAGGGTACTTAGATGATGTACTGTTTATAGGCATCAAGTGGCAACTGTACAGAAGCAAAAGGACTGACATGGATAATTTTATTCACTGGTAGTCATTATCTTGGAGCAAAGGGAGCTGCAACTAACATACGGAGGAACGGGTGGCAGAACAGCCTGTTACTGCAACATAAGGGATACCATGGTGGTAACCAGTGAGAAAGGAAAGCTTTGCTACTGGCTGGGTTAAAAATCTGCTTGGTTGGGAAATGCTGTATTAAAAAAACCCAATCAGATAACAAAGAGTGAACTCTGTTCTTCTCCACTGTTGAGGGCCTCATTAGCATATGCCCAAGATTAGCTAGTGCTTGCAAACAGTACCCACCTATTCAAAATGTTTCTGAAAAATATGGGACAGCAATCCTACAAGATGCTGAATAGATCTAAAGATAAGCAGCAGCACTGTTCTAGAAAAGGCCCTCAAGGGAGCAGAACAATGGGCATCAGGCAGGTACCCAAAGTGAACGTGAAAAAAATTGGGAGTTGTGTAAAGCCCCTGGTAAGATCCCTTTAAAACTTATAGACTTGCCAGGTCTTTAGAATTGTTACAACTAGCTGTTCTGGACAAAACTTTTGTCCCTAGCCAAAAATCAAGTTAAGAATCCTCTAAACCTTATGAGTTTTGTTCCCTCCAGTCTCTGCATTTTCTGGCTCAGCTGAATTCAGCCTTCCTTGCAAGAGGGGTGTGAAATCAACCTGCACCTTGGCTGGTGGTCTTATGGCCCCACGGGGCACCTGCTGCAGCCCAAGGCAGGGCTGCCCATGACAGGAACTGCTGGAAGAGGGACCTGCTTGCAGCAGATGGATCTGGCACTGCTGCAGGGGTTCTTCAATTTTAAAGCAACCTGAGGTCAAAAGAACCCTGGGAAAGTATGCACCAGAGAAAGCAGTGTTACAGGGTAGCAAAGACAAAAAGGTACGCTCATGTTTAGAGAGAGAGGCTGTAGGAGAAAGGCACCAGCTGAGCAAGGGTCAGAAGAGAGAGGATCAGGAAGAGGGAAAGAAGGAACTGAGGAAAAGTGGAAAAAAAAGCAGGGAAAAACAAATGTCTTGAGGTTCATAAAAAAAGCAGGAAAGAAAGAAAAAAACCTTAGGGGCATGAGAGAGGAAAAGAAATGCTTTAAATAATTAAAACCCAGTGAAGTCAATCATCATTCCTATTTTGTTCAGGGCATTAATCTCTCAAAAAAATGTTCTCTCAAGAAGAGAACTTTTCTACTTCAGAAAGCATCCTGTAATGGGAAAGCTGAATAATAATGTTTATTTCTTACTGCTTTTAGGGAACAAACCTAGAGGTGAAACCTCATTCCTCTCTTTTCGTCTAATCAAACTTTGTTCCAGACAGCAATATATATCTTGATATGATGTAATGTAATAACTATTTTAAAGTGCCATGCAAACAAATAAACAAAACGAGTATTTTGAGGCAATTTAAGACAATGTCTTAAATGTTTCAAGTATTTTTGATCACAAATCACACACGTGTTACCTCATGTTGCAAGAAATAAATTTTTTAGTGCTGTTCTCTATTCAAGATGCACATTAGTTTTCTCCTTCTTCAGTTGAGTATATTCTAAATGCTCAGTAACTTGTTTGAAGTAGAATAAAATATATGGACAAATTTCCACTGACTTTATTGAGCATTGTATCAGGTCCTTTGGCCTGTGGTGTCAAATTAAAATTGATGTTTTAGCAAGGCAATGGCTATTTCAATCATTCTGAAGAACTCATAGTCACCTTAAAAAAGTGATAAACCACAATTTTTTGGGGGTACAATTTCGTGAAGAAGTTGGCTGTGTTTTGACTTCCGTATTTGCAGAAAGGCTAAGAAAATGCAGATATTTCCACACATTAAAGGAACTGATATACCTCTGACTCTCTTGACATTCCATAGTCACTTTATTTCATTCCTGAAATTTCCTAAAGGAAATTAAATCTATCACTGTGCAAAAATCAAAAAAGCACAGGCATATTCTGTTACTGAAATCAGCAGATAATAATAAGCTTGGCCATTTAGTTTCCTCCTTGTACCTTCATCTTTGCTTAACTTATTGCATTGAAACTACTCAAGCCCATTCCTGCTCCTTGCTTGATTTCACTTGCATATTTGTTCAGAGTGGCAAGAGGTAAAACTTACAGCTATTTTGTTGACTTCAGTATAGAGGCAGGTGATGAGAAAGCTCCTCAACACTGGAAAGATAGAAAAGGGCATCTTTTTTTGTCCTGAGTCTAAAACTTACAATAGAAGCCCAAGAAAAAGGTCCCAGGCATTAAATATGGTCTGTTGAGGATCTCAGTAGTTGTGATGTTCTTGCTCTGTAGAAATATGTATAACCAGCTTGATGTCCTTCATAGTGCTGAACTGAACTTTGAACACCATTTGGAAGACAGAACGCAGGGAGGTAGAGAGACAAGTGATTAAAAAAAAAAATACATAAGAGAGCCCATGGAGCAGCCTGTAGTCCGCAGCTGCAACTCCCAGGGAATGCATGAGTTGGTCATGAGCTGCACAAGAGAGTAAGCTGGTCAGAAAATAGATGTGAGAGGCTGATCTCTGTAACACAAACCAGTTGTGCATTGCATGTGTGGGCAAAGGGGATGCATCAGAGTGGCTGAAGGTGCAAGGACAGTTGGGACAAATGATGAAAACCAAGCAACAGGAAGGCACAAAATAGAATTTGCCTCCTTTAACATCTGCCCAGAGTTCAGAATAATCTGAATTATTCTGAAGCTAAATTTAACACCCTTTTTTGCAGGTACTGAGCCCACAGAGGCTAGGGATTTTCCTGCCTTTGATTTCCACAGAAAGTATAGTGAGGTTTGATTTGTTGTACACGTCTGACAGTGACAAATAAATGAAAATGTTACTAATTTCAATCGCTTCCTTTCTGTTTGACCTAGAAGAAAAATAAACCATTCTTCATACTGCTGGTGGAGTTGGGCTCCTATAAGCCACCTGTAACACTGACTACTAGAAGTTTGTTATAGATGGTCCCTCTATTATTGAACTGTTGCTCACACTGCCTGTGTTACCATAGCAGTTCTGATACTTTTAGTGCAAGTAGCTGTGAAAAATAAAGCAGAGTAGAAGGGTAGTTGTTTTTCAAAAGTTTTATACACTGTGTATTGTGTAAGCCCCGGTGACCATCAGATCCACTGGCAGAAAGAGAGCCCAAATGTGGCAGGAAAAAAATCTGCTAAGGCAGTGTTTTCCCTTTGATCTGTATTTCTTTCTGTGGTCCTGCTGTCTTTTTACAGTAACTTCCAACAAGAACTGTTGAGTATTTTCACTCTAGAGCTCTGCAAAACCTCATGTCAACTTCCTATAGGCTTTCTTGAAGGAAGGATACTTCAAAATCCCTTTTCCAGGACATCCCTTTCTGCCAAAACTTTCATTTTTTCCCTCAATCTCTCGCCCTCATTTTTTTCCCCACTAAGCTGTTCTTTCTTTGTCAAACCCACCACCGTGGGCTTGCAGTACAAAGCTGGTAAATTGAGGAGATAAGACAATGGTTCCCTGTTAGGTAACTGGATGTATGCTTTGCATTTCAGTTTTATACCTGCTCACTGAGCCTGTTGTGACTAATGTAATATCAAGGAGATATTGTAGTCCGTGCACTCACACATATCCCCTTTTCTTATGATGGAAATGATGGATGAAGTTTTTTTTAAAGGACTGTCATAAGATAAATACAACAGACAGCCTGTTTGGACTTGCTGATTATTGTCACATAGCAAACAGACAGCAGTAGTATTTCATCTACAGGAGTTAATATTCAGTTTACTTTTTTTACTTAAAGTCAGCTTCAAAGGACTTTAATCTATTTAGAAAACCCCAAATCTTAAACCCCAAAATGCATGAAACAGACATGACTTACACAAGAAAAGCTGGATACTGCATATGAAACATGAACACACGTATTAGCTACATGTGCCGGTATCCAAATATCAGGGATATGTGCATATGCATCTGTAAATCCAGCCATTTTCTTTAACTGAAACAAGCAAAATGCTGCTTAATGGCAACATTTCAACTGAAACATGAAAATTAAAAATTGAAAAGTCAAGAGTCAAGTACGTGGAAGCAAATGACTCTTGATTTCTTTGTGCATGAATTTACTGTTACACAAACTGTTAATACTCCTGCTATGGTGTGTACAGCTGATGTACCCAGCGCACAGAGGTTGTACTTAGTAAATGCATTTCTCATCTCACAAGGACACACCTGAACTTAAAGGATGGAAGAGCATGTGGATGTGGATCAAACTATAGAAGGGTCAGTCTTAACCGTAACCATTATAGTTTTGAACACACCATGACGGTTAGAACACATTGAGAGTCTCAGGGTACCACACACCTGAACAACTTTTTTTTTTCCTTAACAAACCACCTTCCTTTATAATCACCAAATCTCCTTTGCACTTTCTGCAAATGTGGCACAGAGGGGTGTAGGGTGGCTCTGCTGTTTAAGAGTATTCTCAGAGAAAGACAAATAATAAATCATCTAACAGAACAGGAAAAATCTAATTCTCGAGGTTTTGATTCAATAAAGCACTGATTTCTAGCCTACATGAAAACACTAATGTGTAAAAAAAACCACAGGTAGATCTGCAGCAATGTCATTGGCTAAGGACACTGAGCCAAGAACACACTGTCAAACAGAAGAGGTTTGCCAACTCCTCTTACCATTTTCCCGATCATCATGACGTAGGGCCCCAGGTACTTGTTGACGCCGAAGATGTCCAGCAGCCGGATGTACCAGTAAATGATGTTGACGCAGTAGATCACGCGCCCGTTGCTCTGGAGAGGCAGGTCTTGCAGACGGAGAACCATCCCAACAGAGAACAGGAGGATAGCTATGAGGTCGGTAACATTCCAGTACTCTTGGAGCCAAACTTTGACTTTTTGCAGCAGTTTCCCAGGCTCTGACATGAGGATCTGAAGGACAGAGGAAATGGAGAGGAACTGAGCAGTCTTAAAGTTGAAGAAATCTGTAGTAAACTGATAGATATACACCAGACAGCCTGAAAGCAGAGCTGATAGATGCTTATCATCCAAATACCTCAGGTACTCTCAAATTTTTTTCCTCCCAAAATCTTCAATTTCAATGATTCTTAGAATGTGTCTATATGCAAGATACTTACTTTAAAGGACAAAGTGATCATTCAGTCTAAAATCCTCATGAAATCAGTAGAAATATATGTCTGTATTTCTGTTTTTTAAATGTATTAACCCTATTTAGAGTCTTGGAACAGAGGGCAAAGTGCAGAAAGATTTTTTTAATCAGAAAATTCACACATATAAAGAAGCTGTAGATTTAAAAAAAAGTTATATTAAAATGTGTATCAAATAACCAAGAAATATTCAATAATCATAAAGTTCTGCATCAGAAATTTAATACAGAGAGATACTAGATACTACTTGGGCCTGTTTTTGGAAATTAAGTTCCACAGCCAAGAATAAAAGTCACATAAATAAATAATCTTACCTTATGAATTTATTGTTATTCTCCTTGCAAGATTATTTGTGAAACTTGATTGTTCTCCCAAACTACTCTTAAAACTATTATTCAAGTGATGACCCTGAGTAAGTCCTACTTTTTAGTGAGTTAACAAGCTGTTGGTTTTAATTTTCTATATTTAGGCCAGGAACACTGGAGCAAACTCACACAGTTCCTCAGAAAAGATGAATGTCATTCTTTTAATTTGTTTTTGGAATGAATTTTAGGCTCATCTGTGAACAATTCCAACATCTGCTTAGAAATCAATTGTGACAAAAGTTCTTGGTAAACTTCTGTGAAAAGGACAGTTTGGGGTGAACGATTAGACAAAAACTAGCTCACACAACTTCTGTCTGCAGCCTCCCACTTGCTGAGCCTGCAGTGCACTGCCTCCATCAATGTTGTAGAGTCCTCGTGTGGCTACTGCCAGTGCTTTCCTTTCTCTTCTGCTTAATGACATACACTCATGGGCCACTCAAGTAGTGTCTTTTCCTCTGTTCTTTTTATTTATAACCTAGCTTTTACCATACAGTGTCAGAAACCTGTCTTTGAAACCTAAGTGTTACAAGTCCATTTTTAGTCTAGTCCTCCAGAGCACTGGCTTCAGAATATACAAACATAACTGGTAACAGATTCAGCCCAGGGGTATAAATGTGTTATCTCAGCTGAGGTCAATGAGGTCTCATTCACTCACATTAGAGGCTGAATTTGGCCTCTGGTGTCACTGTGGAATAAATGCACCTTTGGCTAAGTGAAAGAGGACAGCATTACGTGGGAAAGACCATGAGGGGCAGGGTTAACAGAGCCACTTCACTCACTTTATAGACTGAGTGCTACCATAAATGCTTTGTGTCTGCTCTGTGTCTGCTTTGCACACTATTACTTGAAAAATTAACAAAAATTTTCAAGAGTCACATTTTAAGGAATTTAGCTGACCTTAAAGACTTGTAAGAAGATCAACCTGTACTGGTGAATGCTATTAAATGAGCATCACACTGAAATTTGAACACAGAAATTTTGTGGGAGAAGAAGAAGGAATGAGGGAAAAAAAGAAGGAAAAAAAGGACAGAAATAAAGAAGGAAGGAAAGAAGTAAAGAGAGAGAGAGAAAGACAGAAAGAGAAGAAGAAAAAGAAATTGCTAATTTTAAAATTAAAGAAAGTAGGTATTTTCCCTGCTTTTTTGTAACAATCCATCTGCCTTTCTGAAAAAAAGAGGCAATTTTACGATAAGCTCATTCATAAAAACATACCCTGAGAAAAACAATAAAAACAGATATTAAAATGAAAAAACCCCAAAACTCAAACTCCATGCCTATTCCTTTTTTATTTTTTCTTGGCTGGGGAGACTTTACCTCTCTCATCTTTTCTATTCCCAGAGTGAAAATGTATGAGATGACAATCCACTCCTGAATAGATGGCCAGCGATCCATCTTCACCAACACAATGTAGTTGAACAGCATTAAGTAGCCTATGTAGGCCAGCTGTAAAGAAAAAAAATGAGTATCAATTGCCACTATCTATACAACTGAGCTAGTCTCTTGGATATGATTTGATATTTCTGATTCTACCAGGGTTTCACAGACAAAAGAACAATAAAACTGTCCCAGGTTGTCTAGAAAGCTCACATTAAGTCATATACTCTATGGAATGTGTAAAATACATGCACATATGTCCAGCTGTATCTATCTCCTCAAAAATCTTTATTAATGCAGTTCCCTTGGATCAGTGATGGCAATTCTAATACCGTGTCAACTACCCAACTAAGTAAGCTATGTGAATATTTCTCCCTCATCTGCTTCTAAAAGCATTTAGTCCTCTAACATCCTTCCTTTGTGTTTTTCCCCCTCATTCACCCAATATGGGCTGAGTCTGGCATTCTGAGTCCAGATTTTAGGCATTATTAGAGGTCTTCTTACCCAGTGTAGTACTGACTTAACCTATAGCATGCTTCCTCCCCCAGATACTGCTACTCCTACTCACCCTGCTGCAGCAAGGAGCCATCCATTCATTTGCCTTATATTTTTGGCAAATTTTTAAGTGTGAATGTTTTTCTTTTCTTTTCTAATATATTCAACTTCCAGGTTAATTTTTGATCCAGAGGAAAGTGTGAATTCAGTTTTAGTTTCTTTTCTTTGTTTTTCTGCATGCTGAATGTAATTAAATGGTCTGTCAAAAAAAGCCAGGTCAGGCAAATTGCATCATGAAGTTCATAAAGTTCAAAGAAACCCCAGTGTCATTCTGGAGCATGGGCTGTAGCAAGGATCCCACTCCGGATCATGGTGGCCAGAATCCAACCTCCTGTCTACTTTCCCTTTCAAACAGCAGCTCTATAAGAAAATGCATCTTAAAGCTAAATATAAGTCAGAGAAAAGATGACTCAGTTCTGTGCATGAACATTTAGTCATTGTGACAGAAAGCTGTAATACCTACATCTATATTTGAATTCAGTTATCTCTCAACTGTCTGTTATTCACTGTTGTGTACATGGGGTGTAAGCTGAAACAGTCACAGAGGGCCTTGAGACTTTTGGGTAGGTTTATTTCTATGTTCTGCACATCACAGAATGGAGTTTGTAGTCCTATGGTATTTGTCAGAGAATGTCACTTCCACTCTTCGTAAAAACCACAGGATTCTGGATTTTGTTGCAGTTGCTGCCTGAGGACACTCAAGAGAATTTGTTCTACTGGCCGTAACTATCAGTATAGGGGAACCAGACAGCTGAAGCACTACTTCTTGCCTGCACAAAACAGAGGAGGAAATGGTCTCATTTGTCTTTCAGTTTGTAACGGATGACGGATTGCAATGCACAAGTCTGGAGGCTGCTCTTCCCTTATCACTCCTAAAGGAAATGGAGAGCAATGTTGATACAGACCAACACTGAGGGTGACACTGGAGTCAGGAGAACCTCTGTCTGGGCAGACAGAAGTGATACACACATCCCTATTGGAAATAGCACCTTCCAATATAGAGCAAAAAGCCAGGTGATACGTTACTTAACTGAGTTACTTAACTCAGACCTTATTGATTACCAATTATCAGGAAATCTACTTTGACCTGCTTCAGAAGCCTTTGGTGAGCACTTGCAGTCCATAGGACAAAAGAATAAGGACACTGAGGTTACAAAAGTGACAGAAATTACAAGAATCTAACTGTAACTAGGGGGCTTCGCTTCTTCCCAGTTTTCTTTTGAAATGCTGGCTTTTTTTGGTTTTAGTGGGTTTCTTTATGTCAATTCAAACTTACTCAAAATGGCAAAATGATTTTGTTTGACAAAAGAATCTTGATTTGTGAGTAAAATTATGCTGAAATGTCTCCCCTTTAACCCAAGACATGAGCCCTTCAGATAGTGAATGACACCCTCCTTCTCTCTCCCCACACTTATAACTTGCTCTCACCTTCCAGGAAGCTACACTGATCCAACACTGTGGTCAGACTTCAGTTCAGCTGTTCATGCTGGTATCCAAGATTCTTTACAATGCTACTACAGAAGTAGCCGAACCCAATTTTTTCTTGCTTTTACCTGGCTTGACAAAGAGCTAGGAACTCCCATTGTCACCTTTGAGGGCAGTACCACAAGAAACTAAGGAAAGAAGTGCCTACTAAGAAGTTTCAAGGGTGGATTGCACCCGGCCCTTCTATGAATGCCATCCCATTCTATAGAAAATACCGGAATACTCATTGTGGTAGAGGACAAACTTGGAAATTGTACCAACGGGTTAACACTTCAAGGCAACCACCCTCCTCTTTTCTGACTGATTGCAATAATTAAATTATCATAAACTGAAATAGTCCTAAAATGCAAAACTTAGGGTGAAGCTCTTTTGATGTTTGGAAGGTGACTTTTACTTGGGGCTCAGTTCCTTTGCAGCTTTCCTCTTCAGAAGAGGTAGAAACATAGCCCCTTACTTCCTGCTAATACTTCAATTAGTGCTAGTTGTAGAGATGCCTAAAGATTTTGCTTTTTATGTATTTTTCATATATTTGTAGCTTTCTAGACTACTATTAAATAGTTATATAGTTCCTAGTATTTTTGCTACCCTTTCTCTTAGATGTTAGAGTAGTCAGCTAACTTTCTAACACATTCCTGAAATACTATTTAGCCTTATTTTTCAGAAGAAGCCTGACAAGGAGTAGGTTTCTGTTTTCCAATCAGAATCTGAGGAGACACAATATGAAATGGGGCAAAGAAGCCCTAGACCAACTCCAGAAGGACAGTACCCAGGGAAAATAACCTAACAAACGGCTCTTCTAATTGGACAATATTTGTTAATTATGCTAATTTGTTAAACTTACAAAAATTGTAGGAATCCAATGCCATGTGAGAACATCACCATCAGGATACCTGGAAGCTTCCAATGAAGGTCTAGTTTTTATTTTACTGTTTTAACACTGTTGCAAGAGTTTTCCTCTTTCAATATTAGGACAGTGGGAGAAGGCAACAGTAGGAGAAGATCATCCTCCTCTGCTCAAGCAATCTGTCAGATGAAACATTTGCACCATGGTTTCCAGTGTAACAAAACAGAACAGAGTAGATGACTTTTGAAATTGCTGTGTGTCTACAGGAAAGGCTGAATTTGGTGCAGAGTTGTTTGTTGGTTTCTTTGTGTTGGTTTTTTTTGTTTATTTTGGGAATTTTTTTGAGAAAAAGTTGTCTATTATCTGCTGAGCCAAATGTAACTTACTCAAATATCTAATTTAACTCACTCTTGTGTATTTGAAGAATGAAGGTGAATACAGCTCTATAGTAATAGAGATAGGTAAGTGCAGAATATCCAAATTGTTTTAAGTGGTATACAATAGCCATGCATTTCTATAGCCATGCAATACATGCATTTCTTTTCCATTCTACTGTCCATTTCATGTGCTGTGCAATTTTAACCCTTCTCTGAAACTCATTTTGCTTTTAGACTCCAGGAGTTCTCAATATACACAACGGGTCAAACATCACAGCCAGAATTCACCTTAACTTGCTCTCCAGGTTCAGTGCATCCAAGATCCACTTTTAATAAATTATTCTGATTGAGACCTGCCTCAGGACATAAAACTGTAGGAACAAGTCTAAATGGAAATGCAATATTGATTTCTCTCTCCCATTTAAAAATTGAACTAACAGGGAAAGCCAGGATGCTTCTTTCGATTTGCAGTGTAAAGACTTTTCTGTTTGTGCATAATACACACTGCAATTGATAATGAGACTAGGCTGCTGATGGGTAGTTTTTGGACTTATGGGCTTGATTAATGTTCAGTGGCCACCGAGTTGGGCAGTAAGTTACTCCAAGATGTTAAACTATATGCTAGTCTACAGCGTCCGCCACAGTTAGTACTTGATTGATGTGAGTTGTTCTCAATGTTTGCAAGGCAATTTTTCTTATAAGAAGTCACTTGCAGAAGAATCCATTCTTTGTGATTTGGTGTGCTTTCAGCAGAATGATGGAAAATATGACTGGGAAAAACCACCTGAAACCATCCAGCCAGTTTCATTGGGCTGAGGCAGGATTAATTCCAGTGTACCAAAATAGATGAATATCTTGGTAAGATAGTTTAGAAATCACTAATGATGGAAAATCTAGCATATCCTCACACAGTTCATGACAGTACTTCTTGGAGCAGTTACAAACTGTTTCCTAACTTCTTACCTAGAACTGTCTGGATGTTATTTTTTGTCCTACTCAGCAAGGATTTGGAGGTACTTACACATATTTGAAAACTGTTATATTCCTTCTCTGCATACCTTTTTTTTTTTAAACAGAGAAAACATTCTCACTTCCTTAATCTCTCTCCTTAAGTCAAGCTCTACAAACCTCTTGGAACATTCTTCTTTTTTGGGGTCTTTCAAACCAGTCCACACTTGCCAAATGAAACTGAACTGGGACGGAATATTCCAGCCAAGAAGACTGAGACGATTACTTTCTGTGATCTTTTCAGTCTTATCCTTCTACATTATAGTGCAATTTGCAAAATAACTAATAATAACTAAATAACAACTAAAATAATAACAAATTTCTACTCCATCATCCAAGTTTTGAATAAAAATATCAGATAGCACCTGATAAAGAAGAGAACTTAATGGCATCCTTTCTAATCCCTGCTTCCAGCTTGATAATGAATAACTAATATCTACTCAGGAGGACTAATTGTCAAAAAGCTTTTTATTCACATAGTAACTTTAATGTAGCAGTTATTAATTTAGCTGTGAGAAAACCCTGGGAAGTTTTTGGTACTGTTTTACTGTAGTTGAAATACATGGCATAATTTTTTTCTGCTCCTTTTGGAAGGTCCATTTCTTTCTAGCACAGGGGGAATATACTGATTTAACCTAATTTATTCCTGAAAAATGTACATTGGCTGTCAATGATGTCTTTGATATCTTGTGGGTACTTACATGCACATTTTCTCTAAAAGACACTCCGCAGACTGGTCAAAACAGAAAAAAAATAAAAATGTTCCAAAGGAAAGAAGTTCTCTGTCTCTTTTTTTCATCAGTTATTAGATAATTCATATTTTGCCTCAGACCAGCCTCCCACTGGGATTACAACTGGAAGCGATCTTATTTTGAATTCTCCTATAGGGAATTCCTTGGGAGCACTATAGCAAACTGCTCCTTACCATTTTATTTAAAGAAAAACATACACAATCATTCAAATTTTAGCCATCAGCTTCTTGAATGAAATAGTAATCTTTAAGAGTCATTGAAAGGCTTGCAATGCTAGCAGACTTCCACCAAATATTTTTATTAAAGTATTTATGTGTAAGCCCACCAATACATATAAATGCAGACATCAATGAAACACAAAAGATGACCGTAGTCCAAGTTCAGTATTTGTACAAACATTATTAATATGACAGGAAAGATTTCTTACGGTGTAAAACCAAAACTTCACAATGGGAGCATTGTAGAACTCGTAAATCTTTCTTCCAATGGGGATCATTCTGTGCCTGCTCTGAACTTCCTCATCCTCTTTCTTTCTTGAGGACTCTCCATTCCCTCGTCCCAGCATTGCCTACAAGAAACGATATATTTGTGTTTCTTTCTTTGTGAAAGAAAAATTACACTATTTTTTTAAATGTCAATGTTCTTGATCTCTAGATAAAACCAGGTGATCATATCTAGGCATAAAATGCTTTGATTTCAAATAATCTTTTTTGCAGGAATGCTTCTGTTTGCTATTTTGTAAATGGAAAACTATAGCTTTAGCCTCAACCCTCAGCTTAAGAGTGGAATTCCTGATGAGTGAACAAAAAATAAGATGTGGAGAATATTTCTCCTTTTTGCTGTGTTGACAGAAACACATTTACCTGACAACAGCTTTTTGTGTTGTACTTCTATACAATAAACAAATGCAGACAGTAAACAGGTAAATTTTGGTTTTAAACAAGAAGTTCATAAGGCTGAGACTGAGAGAGAACAACAGGGGAAAAGATGAGTTGGTAGTCACTGAACTAGAAGCAAAGAAGACAGTAGCACTTTTTAAGTTACTCACTGGACCTTTCCCAGGCCATGCTCCCACAGTGAAGCTTACATGGAAGTAAGAGAACTTAATAGTAAAGCTCACTGCAGCAGAAAGGCCTTGAATTTAAATATCCAGGTACATGATTGTAGCTTCTTCCATAGGGAAGTTCCAGTCTGTTCATGCATTGCCTTTGCTAGGCTTGATCTCACGATTACCACTGCGATTCAGACCCACTGAGAAGCTACACCGAGCTCAAGAAACATAAGAAGTCCTCAGCTAAGAGTGCAAACCTAACAGTCAAAAGAAAGTAATATTTTGTTTGTTTACCCTTAATTTTCATTATAAGCTGCAGAGAAGTGGAAGGACTAAACTACAATCACTGAACTTAGTGCTTAAAAGGAGTTCCTTTGTATTTGAAGTGTAATATGACCTATTAAATGTTCATTCTGAAGCAATTATTTAGTAGACTAAGACTGGATTTTAGCTCACTGTGCCTTTTACAAGTTCTTACTACTTAGTTTGTGGATGCACCCCTGGAATGCAGCACCCTGCACATGAAATATTTGCAATTGAGACAAATCAAAGTGTGCAGGGACTGCATGATGATGCACTTGTATCAATGTTTCTATAATGTTCTTCTACAGCCAGATGAAGGCATCCTGGTGCTTTTATGTTAACTGAGGCAAACTTTCACCAACCGTGAAGATGTCATTGTCCTCATCTGCAACTTAAATGGTGGAAAACTAAGGGAACTAGTTTAGAAGGCAACTAAATTAGATGGCAGACATATGGTCATTCTATAAAAAGGTCCTTCTTGTCTCTGTATCTGTGCTCTCAGATTCAACAGGATGTATAGCACATACTTAACTAATTGGTTTCAGGTGAGCTATCTGATTGGGTTCTAGAGCCCTGAACGAACTGGTGATGCACTTCTCACATATTTAAAAGTAAGAATCACAATCTAACCTTTTCTTCCTTTTTTTCCAGCTTCATGTGGAGCTGTTCATAGGTCTTTTTCCTGTGAAATAGTAATTTGTAATGATAAAAATTTTTCAGTCAGTGTACATAGTTGTAACGTTATGAGGACTGTGCTTGGTCCCATACAGCTCCTTCTCTTTAATTTATGCAGTTAGTTTTTCCTCTAGTATTATTATTTTTCTTGAGGACCCTTATACTCTTGGATCTGCAAGGACACAGATGTTGCTGTGCACACTTTCAATAAAATACAACAAAGATTCAGGACAGAAGTATACTGCACTGAAACTAACCTGCTGGGACTGTCTCAAAAACTAAAGCCTGATTTGACCACGTTAACCTATTTCCTTTAGCTTTAATGGCTAGAAGATTTTAAATTTAATTTCCATAAATACAGATAAAACATTACCTATTAAAAAATTAAATGTACCTCTTGTTGGATCTCACAGAGCACATAAAACACCTCAGAAGTCCATCAAGACTTTTATAAAAAAGGAAAAAGACAAAGTGGCTGTTAAGCAGAGGAGAAGGGTTTTTATGGTTATGAGACTTACTGAATATAACTACAGTAGCAGAAATTACATAACCTCCACAGAAGATATCATTACCTGAACTCCACAAAATCAAAGTGATCCTTTGATCCATATAATTGATTGGGTTTTTTTAGGGGGAAAAAAAATTGAATATGATCTGAATGCTTTGGGAACACTATAGCTCAAGAAGGTGTTAATTTGTTTGCTTCTCTCTACTTATGCTTTTCGGGGAAAATTGCCATCTGGAGCTACAGAGTTTTCTGCAGCTTTTCCCAAGGCTTTGTCTCTGCTGTCCTCTGGTGCTCAGGAATTTTGCAGCACAGTGAAAATGAATGCTGCTTGCTTTAACAAATGAACAGTGCCCTGCTTTAGTGAAAGGGATTATCTCACAGAGTTAAAATCCTTCACAATTTTACAAATTTACAAATTCTGAGAAAGACTTAATCTCAATGAAATCAGTGACTTTTGAATGTTTTTGTGATAATGCTCTTTCAATATCTGGATTTTTTCTTCAGCTTATGAACTCTGATTTACTGTTTACTACAGCTTTCTTCTTGATAACAATGGCATAATTTTATCTCCTTATAATTGTTTTTGAATTAATTCTATCATATGATACTACCTTCTCTCCTCCCCCATACTACAGATGGGGAATTTCTCTGAGATGGCTAGGGATTAGGTTTGACCTGATGTTCCTGACTGTTAATTATACCTCAGTATTAACAAACTGAAAAGCTTCCCCATTAGAAACATTCAGAAATAACCTAAGTAACTGTGTTAACAGAATAATTGCAGTGCCAAATGTGAGCAAATGTTTTCCTTGGAGTGGGATGCAGTAGGGTGGGAACAACTCAACACATTGCTCTGTGTGGGCGGCATCTCTTTCCCTAATACATGATTTTGTCCATGATTCACCATGAGTCATGCAAGATAAGCTTGACAGCAGCTCAACCTCATTGTGAAGTACAGTACAACTGCATCATTTTAGCCTGAAGGGATTGATGTTTGCATAGTTTTTACAGGGAGATTTTATTAATCCTTTTTTTTTTTTTTTTTTTGTTATTGTTGTTGTTGGGCCAGATTTTGTTTAATGTAATTGAGCACTGTTTGCTGATAATGAACTATCAGGGAAGAGTTTTAGGTTGTACATTTTTGCATTAATATATATTAACAATCCTATTCTACGTTATGTGTTTTGTAATTAAAGAATAGGAATTTCAATCTTTCTGAAATGAATACAGGCTCTTCCAGTTTCATCCTGAGTGAAATCCACATGCTATATAAGACTTACCCCAGCTTACAGAGAACTGGTATGGAAATGGTACACAGCTGTGTGGAGACACCTCCCTCAGCGCACACCCTGCTGGATCCTACACTGTGTGTGAAAGTGCTGCCCCCATGGTAGTTGTTCTAGGGTTACTGTTCTCTACCCTGAAACACTGGTAGAAAAAAAGTTTTAATGTCTTTGATTTACAGATGTGTAAAATCCGACCTTGCATGTGCTTGGTGGTTACAGTGAGCACAGAGGAACAGGACTAAAGTGTCGGAAGCTCAGTCATCCTGTCTGCCGAGCAGGGCAAAGAACACAGACTCTGCCAGGGCACACGTGTAGTGGTGGTGGTATGGAGGGTTTCCAAACTCCTTGGAGGAAGAAATAACCTCTCCTCATGGAGAGGGTCAGCACTTCTGCCTAGAGACCACCAGCAGTGTCTCCCAATTCTGTTTTCCAGAAGAGCTGAAGGGGTGCCTTGTTGCTGGCATGTGAGATGCTGTAAGAGTCGTCTTCCACTGGAAGGGTGAATTGGGCCAGGGGCACTAGGACATGCATTTTCAGACTTTTCTGTGTTAAAAACTGTATTTTTAGTGATATGATTAATATTTGATTATTTCTTGCCATTGAGAAAAGGCTAAGCACACAAATGAATTTATGAGATCCCAGAGGCAAACAGAACTAGCTTTGCTGCTGCTGGAAAGTTCTCAGACAAATTCAGTGATTCTCTCAGAAGTCCAAACTTCCTATTCATTGTGGAAAATCAGAGCAAAATGAACAAAACAACAAAAGAAACACTTTTTCAAGGACTTACACGAGTTATTCTGTGTTCTGAAATGAAATAATTTACTGGGGAGCTCTGTCATCCAAACAATAAGGCACTGAATAGGGTTAAGGATGCTCCCAGTCATGGCTTCCAGAATAAGGGTTATCGTGGGAGGAAGGCAGACTTCTGGGGTTTCTGACTGACCTGAATTTCAGCAATTAAGGCCTTGATTAGGACACTGTACAAATAGAAAATATCCCGGCCTTTAGACTTTAATGCCCTTCTACACCTCTGTGTTTAACATTCAGGAATAATGACTGTCTTCCCCAAACATAAATTGTGGTAAATTTCTTGGTGCTGAGAAGCACTGATGAGAGCAGTATTCAAACGTGTTTTTGTGAGTAGCTGCTATAAGCCTGTTTCTTAGCATCTAGGTGTTAAAGAAATGTGGGCCTATCACTCTCATGTATCTGTTATAAAGTTAAAAGCAGGTGTGAATAACAAGTAGTTTACAATGAATAAACACATCTTCATAGTATAACCATATGTTCAGTTACCCACCAGACCCTTTAAGAGGAACATAAAGCAAATACATACTTGCATGCAGATGCACCCAGGTGGAGACTTAACTTCACTGTTGCTGTAGTGTGCTGATGACATTTTTCTGTGCAAATGAGGTGTAAAATAGGGAAAAGATCACTGTGGCCCTGTACCTCATGCACTCTGTGTAACTGCAGTACAGAAGAAGAAACTGACCCCTTAGCCTGTCTTTAGTCATCTGGGTTTAGCAGTGCAAGATGCACAGGCAATCAATGAACAGACCTTGCCTAGACAAGACATCTTTGTCTTCATTTTAGCAGAAATAATATGGGTGTAACATGATGAATACAGAGACTTGAGAAGTATTAATTTGGAATTATTAGAAGAAGAATCAGGAAGATTGTTTCAATTATATGTTATTTGTCAGAAAAGGAACTTTGAGATAAAAATGATTTTTTAACATCACTTTGGTTTGTTAATCTTTATGCTGAACAAAACTCAGGTTAGGTGAGGGACTGATCTGTTGATTCAAAGTTTAGCAATGGATTAAATGGATTTATGATATCCCAGCAAAATAAATTATTGATCTCATTGAAGTATTTATAAGGTTGCCTTAATATATTAAAGGCTATCATGGCTAAGGGGAAACTTCACAAAGGCACTTTCCAAAACATCTTTCAGGCATCATCTGATCAGTGGAAAAGAAACCTGATCTTTTTGCCAGACCATTTGACTAAGGCTGGAACACCATGAAACTTCAGTCTGAAGTAATTTCTTATATTTAAAATATGTCAGGTGACTAAATGTAACTGCCTGTGTCATCTAACCATAGATATGCAAAGATCTCTCTGCTACTGACTCGCCACCCCTCGCCACTGAGGGGCACCTGAGTGAAACAGCTAGGTTAGAAGTTCTACAGTATGGTATAGATTATATGCAAAAATACTAAGTGAGCAGTGCTGTACCAAAGATACTGTTTCTAAATTTGCTGGACTCCACGGAAGAAATATTATTTTATATAAAAGGTTTCAAGTGCCTGCAAGTTCACTAGAGTGATACACTGAATTGAAGGAATTAAGGGAAGGAGTCATTGACAGAACAGAGCAATAGGACTGTCAGCACATGGAAGGGAAAAGAGGGGGAACATCTAAGGTTCTGAAATAGCAGATCCACTGCACATCACTCGCAGCAGGAGTCAGAAGGGAAAAAGGAGACAGTACTGTAGACAAGAAATCAGGAGCTGGGATAACTACAGTGAGATGGAAAACACATCTTCCCCAAATTTCTCCCCATTGCCACGTAAAAGGCAGCTTGCAAAGTGCTTTGATTTGAATAGGCACTTCACAAGGGGATCAGAAGCCAAGGGTTAGTAAATTGCAATCAATAGCTAATGAGCAGAGAATGCCCCATTGCTGCTACTCTGGCTTCTGGTCCTTCCCAACAGCCAGGTTCTTGCCTGCAAATGGGTCCTGTAGGTGGGTCTTGTGGGCTGCTCCTTCGGCTTGCCTGCATATTGCGTCCTGTAGGCAGGTCCTTCTGCCTGCCTGCAGTCGGGGTCCTGTGGGCAGCTCCTGCTGTTTGCCTGTGGGAAACAGTCTGGGTTTTTTGTTTTTTAACTTAACCAGGCAAATCCCTTTCACATCTATGCCTCTATCCTGACCAACTGGAGCTGAGTTTTAAGCCTTTCAAAGAAACCACAATCAAACCCAAACAAATCCAAACCAAACTAGACTAAGACAGATGTAATAGTCTGTATGGTAACTGCCCAAACTAAAAAGTGTGAGAACAAGAGACGGGAAGTAAATGACTTCTGTAGTTTTCAGAGCTTTTAGAAGCTGTCTGATTCTTTGTGGTATAATTTAGTCCTCAAAAGCTATGTTACTAATACTGACAAGTCCCTTCTTACACAATTCTGAGTTGTAGGTGTGGAGTTGTCTAGCTGCTTGCTACTGTCTTCAGTGGATTAAAAACTAAATGTATGTTTGTGTGAAAGGCAATGACCACAAATACAAAAAGTGTTTTAGAGTAAATTTTCCTAATTTTTCTGGCCTGTTTGCACACTTGCTTACTCTCTAGTAAGCTTCCAGTTGACTTCCCTAATGAAGTCAACTGAAAGAAAAAAAATCTCTGGCTTCCATGAATCTTTGGGCATTCCAACCAAAGATGAGCCCTTTTCCACCAGAGAGGTCATCTTTCATGACTGAGTGCTTCTAAAATCTAATTCACTTAGTCCAGACAATGTGGCATCAAATTTTGTCAAAATATGAGGATATTAGAGCACAGCATCCATGCATTGCTATAGCATGAGACAAGATGATAGCAACTTGTGTGTCTTGAATCCCATGGAGGAGAGAGGAGTGTGAAGAGTGGTATTCTATCATGTGCTATATTTAGCCATCAAATGGTCTGCAATGCCTACAGAGGTAGGAATAACAAATTGACAGCACTGACGATGATGATTTATTGTGAGCACTTACAGTGAGTTCCATGTCTTCCTCATCTTTTTCTTTCACTGTTTTCTCTGGTTCCTCTGGATCCTTTTCTTGAAGATGGATCTCGTTGGCCTGGGTCATGTAGGGCATATCATCTTTGTTCTTGAACTCCAAGCTGAGGATTGAAGGAGGAAGTAGAATTCCCAGAATTACCTAAAGCAATAATAATGATAACAATAATCATCACAGAAAACAGATTATGGTCATAATGTTTACTTAGTGTCAAATGGAACAACTCCCTCAGGAGACTTAGGAAAAGAAAGATAACATGTTTTATCTGCTTGTGCATTACCAGATGCGTAGTGCTACATACTAGAACATATTTACAAAATATTATATAAGGTCAAGAGTAGGTGGGACCACGTGGGTGTACAGACCTGCAAATGTCTGTATTTTACATACAACAAAATATCAGTATAAATGACATACAGAGAGTATTTATTTCTACAGAGAGGGTTAATAGCTCTTTGTGTCCATGCTTAATGCACACTGGTAGTCAAAGAAGTGTAACTATGTGTGGATCTGGGGAGATAAGGCAAAGACAGCAAAGCAAATACTGATGTGCATAGATATGCAGTCCTCTTAGACTTTGTTTCAGCAACCAGGCAGCTGTGTAATGGTCATGTTAATGCCAGTTCTTTCTTTTCTGCCTTCCCTCTCTTAGATGCAGGAATGTAGAAACCACTAAAATTACCTTGTTGGTATATATAAGTAATGAACAATGCTTGGGTTAAAACATTAGTACAACTGAATAGATATCAAAGTAATACAAAGCAAAGTCTATATTCACGAGCACAATAACTTTTCCTGGCTATGCTGCAACTTGATGGAGAATAATTTTCTTATAAATCTCTCCCTGAATGAGAGTGAAACCAGATAGTTAACTTCTTGGCAGGTTAGGGAAGGTGCTTGTGCTCATCATATCAGCAGACGGCCTGTGCTGTTGAAACCAAAGTACAGAATGAGGAGCAGCTAGTATAAGCAAATGCTGTACCCAGCCTTGAAAAAGTTTCCTGCACTGCTCCTTCACTCATGAAATGATAGATCCAGGGAGAGGGGGTTACAGGCAGACCTGGCTTCATAGAAAGTCTATTTTTAAGAGCAGGCAGGATTAACAGCTACTCCTAACCCTTCCATTGGTACCATACATCTCCAGCAAGACTCTAAAGAATTATTTTCGATCTTCCTACTGTTTGTCTGTTTCAAAAGGAAAAAACTGTTCCTGGGAAATAAACCATTATTCGTGCTTGCAAATTTATTTCTTTATCATCCTGCCTCATCAAGCTTGTAGCCTGCTTTAGCTTTAAACAAGTTCTGCTAATGAGCTTCAATGCAATAAAATACAGACTAGAAACTGAGTAAAAGATCCTTGTCTTAGAAGAAGCTGAAAAGAAAACAGAGCCTGCTACCTTCAGTTATGCATTATGAAATAAAGGTCTATTTTAGGGTTTAAGAGTTGTGTACTGAAAAGTGGAATTCTTGTAGTAGGAAATCAGTGGCTGCACTGCCCTCCATGTACTTAGGCTGAATATCTGCAAAGCCAAACAGTGAACAAAGCAGCTGTCCCTCTGAAGGATAATAGGCCTGTGAGCTCAGGAAATAGGTTGTAGGAATGTGAGAATGTGAGAATGTTTTCTATCTGTAGCAGAAAAACATGTATGCATAGGTCCTGCATAGTGTTCTCATTCATCACTGTCACTGGATTAAGAGCCAGTCTGGAAGCAATGCATGTACTCCTAAGCATTTTTGCCATTACTGAACATCTTTTCACACCACAACACAGCTGAGTAATTACCAATTTTCATACAGGCAATTAGTGCAGAAGAGAGAATCCCTTCACTGAAATATTTCTTGGTGATCTGGGAGGAAGAGGCATCCTGGGTATGTTCTAACTGGTGACTGCTTTGGTGAAACATGCCATGGACTCAAATTCATCTCAGCGTTCACTGTGCACTGTTAGCAGTTTTCTCAACTAGTAGAAGTAAAGCTTTAACAGCTTTGAAAACTGAAATGTCCCTTAGACCCTCTAAAGGAGTCCCTTCAGATGCCATCAGGAAGATTTGCAAGGGTTTGCAAAGAAATTTGTGCTTCCTACTTTGCCTGTTCTGGGGAAGGTTGTCAGATCAGCACCTTTCACTAATAGTTAATTCACTTACACTTCCTTTTCCTTTATTTATCTTTAAAACTCTTGACTAACTCCTCAAGTATACAGCCAGGGTGACACACTAACCTTCTAGCTCATTCTTATTCTGATAAATGATGCCAGAGGGAACTTTAAGAAAGGGAATGAAAAACTCTAAGTTGTGTGCTTTGAATTTAGGTTTATGATAAGCCCCAGCTGAAAAACTAAACACAGGAAGAATATACCCTGCTTAATATCACTGCAAATAAACATCTGAGATATGGTTATTTTAGACAGTTATTACTGATTTGTTATGAACCCTGTCACCATCTATTAGAATTCTCTGAATGTTAATTTTATTTTAAAACAGGAATGACCTTTAGGCCAGAATTTTTTCGCATGCGGAGACGACCCATCCACATGTCAGTGAGCAGCATCTGGCTGCAAGTGTGAGCGATGAAGTCCCTGTGCTTGGCTGCCACTGCAAGCTGCAGGCACGTGGCGTTGCTCCAGTTCTTCAGCTCATAGGTCAGCAATTTCATTGCCAGTTGCTCGTCCTGCTTGTACGACTGGTCCAAGAGCTCGACCGCCAGCTGGCCAAAGTCCCTGCAACAGAGGGACATCTGTTCAGCACACACAGTCTTGTGCTCAAAACACCTCTCTGCAACTGCTAGCCTCTGCAAGGGGCGCATCACCTTCCATCATGCAAATTGTGATGTTGACTCTACATGGAAACCCGCATTTTCAAATGTGAGTGGCTAATGTCAGGCATATAAATAAGTGCCCCAGCTTATCAGTGATGAGCACCCACACCTACCAGATGTCTGCTCCCACCTCCCTGCCCACCTCCTGGACATTTTCTAACTGAAATCCTCTGGTTATCTGCAGCTTAAGGGATTGCTTCTCTGCTGTATTCCCATGGCTTCATGGTCAAGCCTCCTGGAAGAAGGACTGTCCAATATCCTTGCTAAAATCCTAAATTTCTAAAACTTTAACATCAGGAAAGATTATTATGGAATCTAGTATCTTGCCTTGCTCATCTAAGCATGAATTCTTGATTAGTTAACACTTCTGCCTGAATACTATGTTCTTGAGGACTTCAATAACTGTTCTGCTGGGTCTGTACTGAGTACCCTGACAAAGCACAGAGAAATGTTGCAGTCTGACTCTTGAGGCCTCAGGGAGAACACATAAACAATATAGATTACTGTCTTCTTGAAATCTTCTCATTTCAGGAGTTGTATTGCTAATAACTTTGCTTCTCTGGAAGACAGATTGTTTAAAAGCCATTTAGATTCTTTCTAAAGGGACTGCACTTCCTCTACATGTTAGAAAGGGAAGCAAGGTAAAGATAAGAAAATTTTAGGCAGGTTCAGAAATCTCTCTTCCCTCCTTTTTTTCTTTTTTCCCCCTTTTCCCCCTCAGGAAAGTGTACATGAAAGAATATTCACCTGGAATTGTGGTTCAGCTCTTGGGATATGTCATCCACCATGTCGTTTTCTGATGCTTCATGGGCCATGGCTTTGCAGAGTTTGCAGGCCACCAGTGCTTTAGCCATAGCCTCTTCCCCATGTTGCCAAAAGAAGAGGGCCATCTTCTGACGTTTCATCAGCACAGCCCACACCATCAGCTCGTGGAATGGGAAGGGAAAGTGATTGATCTCAGGGTCATCCATATCAATATCAACTTCTTCTTCTTTTTTCTTTGTTGGTTTTCTCCCTCGACGCAAAGGGACATCATCCTGTGGGAAGTGCAGAGAAATTCTTTTCATCAGTGAAGGAACTGAATCAATTCATACAATTCACTGAAATCAATACCTAAGATGTCGAACATGTTTTCTGCAAGCCAGCCCATTCATCATTTTTTGGAAAAAATATTTAACATAGGTAAACAATAAAAAAGGTATTGGTGCATGCACTGTAATTAAGAAGACAGTAAATAGGGAAACAGAGCCTTGGACCATCACTCTGAATTGCTCTTTCTCCCTAATAATAGACAGTACAATCACACAATATCCAGAACCAGTTTGGAAAAGCCACTGTTAAAATAAAGCTAAGAGCTCACAGCTAATGTAACTCTGCTGTAATGTATCTGCCTCTTTCCTCCTCCAGAAAGTACATATCCAGGGAATCTTCTGGTCTGATGAAGACTAATTTTATGCTTATTCTTGTGTTTTCTCCCTTTATCTCCTTACAAAGGTAGCAATCTCCCTTCTTTACTTCTATTCTGTGTGTTTATTCCTTCCTTCTCCATCCCTTTGTTGTTTCTGCTGCCTTTAGTTTTTTTCCCATTTTAGCCTTTTGCTTTTATCAGATGAGCTGACCTATTCTGTCCTGTGTCTATGGATGGAAAAATGAAAGTGGTTGTATAAAATAAACAAACAGGAAAATACTACTATCCCCTTGAAGCATTGGGGTAGCCAAAAGTACCAATAAAACTGAGATGACTTTGGCCTGTATAAAGATTTCTGCATCATTCTCTGCAAGTGTTTCATTACCCTGAACATGTTTTTAAGTTAGATGATATCTGACTGAAATTCTGCTCGACTTGCCAGACTGAAACATTTTGTTTCTTATTAAACAAAAACCAAAAAGACCCATAATTAGGGCAGAGCCCTGTCTTTCCTTAGCTATCTCCTGGACTTTTATTAAGAATGTTTCTTAATCTACCCCCAGTGTAAACAAATTATCTGGATGAAAAATACTATTCATGCTTTCATAACAGCTAATTTAAATATTATCTGGATATAGTTTATATTTGTCAAAGAAGGAAAAGACATTAAAATTTGTCACAGGTTTTTCCTTCTTGTCAAAGAAGCAAAAGACATTAAGATTTGCCTACCTCCATTCCCAACAGCTTCAGGGCTTTCGGCTGTACAAACAGAAGTTAGAAAAATGTTATTTCTCACAGAATAGTGATGAAAAACTGCAGCTATTTGTGTATATGTATATACACATGTACATGTGCAAGTAGAGTGACATAGAGTATACAATAAAATATAGATAATATAAACATAATGTAATATAATGTAGTGTAATGTAATAATATATATATATACACACAGATGCAAATCAAATAGTTACATATATGTAGTTATTTCAAAGTTGAGTTTGACATTATTTCACCAAAACCACAAGAGAAGACATATATTTGAGTTCAGGTACAAATTACAACTGGTTAGGGCTGTTCTAGCAAGAAAGTGATAGGGACCACTGATAAGGGAAGAATGGATTTCTCTGGAGTACTTCAGTGTTTTGGCCACTGCCCTGGAACACTTTTACTGACTGTTATGGAGCTGCTCTGTGTGTTGGTTCAGCATCAGTGAAATAACTGCTCAAATGCTTTTCTCAATGGAGTGACAATGGGAAGGAAGTCTCTCCCACCAGCTACAAGCACTTTCTTTCCTTTCAAATGTGAAGAATCATAAGGAAAAGCATAAGGAAACAAACCCCTTTTAGGGAGTTGTCTGCAAGCATTTCACAGAGCCGTTGCTATTGATAGACACTTATTAATACTTTCAGTGCTGTGTGTTGCTAAAATCTGAAATGTGAGGCAAAATTAGACAAAGAAGGAACTACAGATCTTACTGGGAGTAGCTGAATGGACTCCTGTCCATGCTGGATTTGGTCAAAGGCAATATGGATGACAATAAACAGCTTTCAAGTTTTAGAAAGACCTTACTTTATATTCACAGTGGCATAACTTATCAAACATGGAACCAACAAAAGTAATTAACAGTGGTGTTGTCATGAACCCACTGACTGCTGGAGCCACATCCAAAAAATAAGTTTTGAATTATGGGTTTCTTTGCCCTGAAACTTTCATCTCACCATCAGGAGATGAACCATGAGATAGGAAATGCATCTAACAATGCAGAAGTTTTCAAATCTAACTCAGCAGTTAGAGTTATATTATTGGTACAGGTTAAAAGACTTGTCTTTTAACAGCTGTGAATACTCATAATTACAGGTTTTTAGAGTAGACTATTCTATGTGCTGTTTTCAGCAGGGCAGCAGAACGCAATAATTTTTTCATTAAATTAATAAAAACCATAGATTTTATCAGTGTCTGGCTTGTGGTGCATTACAGTGAGATAACTACAATGCACACAATGGAAATGAATCTGTAGAATGAATAGTGTGTGCACTGAACCCCATCAGTCTGGAACCATATAAGAAACTATGGCAATCCCTGCCAGTTGATACAGTCACGAGGATGGCAACCAACTTGTTTCTTACCCTCTTGGGCCCAAACAAATTGTGGTACAATGTTCTGAACCGTTTTCGGGTGTAATTGCAGCGATACGCTCCTCCCATCAGGTACTCTATCACCAATCCAATATCAATCAGACTTATCCGATAATCAGGAGGTAAGTTTCCCTGCAATGAAAATAAGGATGGTGGGAGAAGAAATGCTTACTATTGACATTGTTAAATGTACTTTAAAATGATGTTAGAATAAAACAAATTAAATAGGTAAAAAAAAAAAGGAATGTACTATTATGCTGGCTAATTAATTCACCTTAAAATAGATCCAACCGAAACCTGGATATTCTCGCTTGGAAAGAAGACATAAGTTAAATAAGAAGACGAAGAACTTGTTGGAAGTAACAGAAGATAACATCAGTACACAGTACTCATATTCTTCAGCTGGGGAAACAAGGAACATGACTGCAGAAACAAAAGCATGAGGATTGGTATGCTTGAAAAATCAGGCACGTTGCTGGACTCTAGTTCTGCAAGACAGCACTTTTCCTGCACCAGCTCTCACCCACAACTTGGCCTGGCATCTCACATCTCTGCTGGCATCTCTTGGGACTGCCTCATCTGAAATGTCAAGGCATAGTGAAGTGACATCACAAAATCTTTTTTTTTACGTGGAACCTGCTCCTTCCCATCCTGCAGTGTTTCCTTCCCATGTTCCAGAAAAGGAAGGGCAGTAGGTAAGACTGGTGTTACAACACTAGAGGACTTACATAGTACATGAGCTGTCATTATTACTAGTTGCTAGGGGCAAAGAGAGTCTATCAGCATTCAGTCTTGGGAGTTACGTTCAAAGAATACACACGGTTGCTTAAGTCTCACACCAAAAGTGAGGAAAGCTTCTATATGTATTAAAGCTGTAATAAAAAAAATCTTTGGCTAATTATTTTGGGGTTTGTTTATGAAGAAAACGACATAGCAATAGCATAGAAGGCCTAGCAATTTTTCTATATATTCCCTACCTGAGTTCCTTACATGTTTTACTAAAAGCCTCTTTAAACACATTATCTGGTTATGTAATTTCCAGCAGAGCCACGAGGGTCTCACAAGAAATGAACTGAGTTTGTGGCAAGGGTCATTAGCAGGATCCTAGAAAAGATGCCTACATACTTGTCCTTCCATTTCTTTTCCTTTCTTACCGTCTGTTAAGATATTTTTATGTAGCTATAGCTAAATATATATATATGTGTGCATATGCATGTGTATATGTATATGAAGATGTCTTCAGCATGTACCTTTTCACTTGAAAGGAAAAAGAATGAGAAATATGTCCACATCTTACTGTCCTTTTTATGGGAACTCCCTTGCACACATCTTCCCTCTCTTAACTTTCAAATCTGACAATGGCACCACTAAGGTTATGAGTTCTCCAGTACTTCTGGGTTGCAAAACTATGAAGAAAGATTTCAGTAACAGATTGTCTCTCACTGCATACAAATTTGTTCTGAGTTAATGGGGCATTTCTATTCTCCAGTTGCAGTAAACCCAGTGGGACATCCTGTGTGCTGAATTATTTCAGGCTGGGTTGCAGTCACAGATGTGCCAGTCATGTCTCTTGGGGGTCTCTGGCAATGGAGGAACAAAACCCTGGTGTGGGCACACCTTCTCTTCTATTCCCTCCAGTGGAACTACACAAGGTAAACTCTGACCACTTTACAGGAGGAAGGGACTAATGGGAAAGGAATGAACCCAAATGAAAGTTTTCTTCCTTCTCTAACTCTCTGCTTCTGAGTTGACTGGATGACAGCTCATGTTTCAGCAAGTGTTCCCTACTAAAATAGAAGGCATGATTCAGCAAATTGTGAAAAGATCACCTGGCTCTAGAGACCTCACTAAGAAACCCTTCAGGTTTACAGAATCCTCTCTGTTCTGTATGTCACTGTGCAAAAGATATGATTACAAAATAAAGGTGGAAAGAGAGACAAATTCTTCTTCTGTGTACTGTGAATAGTAAGTTATCTCATATATTCAATATTGCAGAAGGACCAGAAATTGTAACTCTTAGCTTCAAAATTTTTCAGTGCACTGTAAATCTTGTGTTCTATAATGATATGCAGTAAAGATTACAGTGAGCCTGTAGCTCTTTTAATGTGGTCATTAGAAGAAGGTTAGTAATTCACATGGAGCAATTTTATGACTATCATGTCTTGCTGGAAATATTTGCATGTCTGGAGATATCTCTCTGGCTTCTCTGGAGATGTGCTTACTAGATTAGAGCAGAGAAACATTAATGGAGAGCAGATGGCAACTGGTTCTGTAGAAGAGAAAAAATGGATGCAAAATCCTTCTTCCTTTTCTACTTCAGCCATGAAGAGCTTATTTCCTGCCCTGCTACCATGTTACAAGCAGCATGCTGAAAAGGCTGAGGAGAGAGGGAGGGAGGTTGTGATCTCCTAGTGTACCATGCTCAGCAATCAGCGGGCATCCAAAGAGACAGAAAATCAAGCAAATTTAGTGGAAAAAACTGAGCTGCCAACCATTTTGAAGTAATGTCCTCTAGCATATCTTTTTCTAACCTTCCTAATCTTGTCTAATTTGATGGGTGGGAGAATTACTATGGTTTGCAGGAATGTGTATTAGCTTAGATAATTTGGACATGGTAACATTTATACTGAACAGTTTAAAGAAAAATAACATTAAAAATTAAATTGAAAATAAACCTAAAAATTAAATTAAAAAATTAAATTCTGCTAGGTTTGCTTGGTTGGTTTTTCCCCCAAAATGTTCTTCTCTCTCCAGAAGGTGTAAAATGATAATTCTACTAAAACAAGGATGAAAGCATTAGCAGAAGCAGAAGCTGAAGCTCCAAGGCAGGATTGTAGTTGTCTGTGATTGCAGACTCCTATCTTAAGGTCTTCACTCAAACCGAATGGCAAATAACATTTGAGCAGTTAAGAAAGAACAACAGGCATCAGGATGTGACACGTTACAAAGTGTGAGTTTCTTGATAGAGTTCTGATTTCTAAATTTTCATAAAAGATTTAGATAAAAAATTTCCAGTAAAATAACTTTGCATCTAAACCTCCCAGATAATACTGAAACACTTCACTAAATAAAACTCCCAAATCCACACAAAAAATTCACATTTCATAAACGTTACTTTTCCAAAGTGAGAAGCCCTAGTAAAGAAAATTGGACCATCCTTGTGAGAGGAGTTACACATGTACCAAAGCATTTCTCTGTCATCAGACAGCTTGGACCACCATGGCAGTGCTAAGAATGCTTGTAAATAAAGCACAGTGGTGCAAGTGGCACAGAACCACCCCAAGAACAAGTAGAATTCAGATGAACTAATTTTAGTGCAGTCTAGGTGGTCAAGAACGACCAAGGAGAAAGTCTGATTTTGAGGTAAGATAGTTGTCCTGGTTAATAATCAACAAATCTTTTAATGCTGGGACGAACTTTTCTGTGTTAATGCACTATTCTTCATCTGAGGAAATTTCAGGTTTAAACTGTAGCTAGTCAGTTGTAGTACTTTTTTCACTTCAAGTGCATTTTTGTGTCACCACATATCAAGCCATTGAGTTTGATGCAAAGGAAAAAATAATACTGTCAAAATTCTATATATTGCTAGTTTGTTCTTTGGAAATGCAGATATACAGTGGCAGTCCAAAATAACCCCCAACTTTGGAAATGTAAATAACCATGAAGTGGAATTGAGATCTGTTAATTATATACAATGTTTTGGATAAATGAAAAAAAAAATCTGTTAATTTCTACTGATCTTCATTAGCCAGTTTAGGCAGAGAAGGATTCAATATTTTTTTTAGATTTGTAGAGGGCAACCTCCACTTGTAGACAGGGTGTCCAGCATAGCCACTGTCTGATTCTTTCAGAATCCTGGGTACTGTACCTGGGCTTAGCCTGGGTACACTGCTGTGTATGGTCTGTGGAAGGAAGCTTAAATGTGAAATCTGGATCCTTGACAGGAGATGTCGAAATGGCCATGAGGCCAAAAATGCAGGCAGGTTAGCCCCACTACGTAGCTACGGAACTGAGAGGGCTGAATGGTGATCTGATGCAGAGCCATTATGACATAATTTGTCTTGTTAATACATGCAAAATTTATGCACATTTTGATTACTGTAAATTCTTTAAGACTATGTCTCCAGGCCTTTACAATATGCTGCCTAGGATATCAGTCTTCACAGCAGTATTTAGAAATTGAACGGGAAAATACATTGTTGTATTATAGGTTTGTGTTCATGTGTGTTTGTGCACATGTGTCTACAGGCTGCCACAAATGGAACCTGATAATGTGACTTCTGTTGTTCTAATTATTTGCTTTATTAGGCAGGCAAGATTGTCTTTAAAACAAAACAAAACAAAACAAAGCAAAACAAAACAACACCCTCCTACTGATTTATACAGACATATAGTAAAATAGTAGTAAATTAGTGCTTCTGTGATTTTTAAACATCCATTTTCTATCTTAGAATCCACAATGATCAAGATGCAAATAATTTTTTTTAGCATACACCCTTTTAAATCGTGCAGGTTTTAAAATTGAGATGTACATGTAAATGCACAGTGTATTTCATATTGATTAGGTATTGTTTCAAGGTGGTGTATTACATACTTTTGTATTTATATTCTGTGGTGGTGTAATTAAATCCAAGAGATTAGGTGCCTGGTGTCAAATTATACATGAACTCAAAAAACTAGCATCAGTGCATTGTCTGTCTTTCATGCATGATGGGTCATCTAACTGTCAAATGGTGATGTGTCCATCAAGAAGTTTTTCCCAAGGAGGTATTTTCATTTAAACTGTTGTCAGATCTGCTGACTGATTTATGGCTTGGTTGACTGGTAAGGGATCTGCTCAGTTGGCAGGGCTATGGTGAGCTGTCACTTCTCCTTGTGAACTCTGGCTGTTCCTCATCACTGACAAAATGAGAAATACAGCCCCAGAGGTCCATTTTTTTCAGAAAGGTGCTAAAAAGCCATACTAGGCTGTCTGTTTTCAAAGCTCTCACCTATGTGCATAAGACTGATTCAATGTGGTTGGAATCACTGAGCATTTTAGATATCGACAGAGGCAAGAAAGATAAATTTATGGAAAGATAACCATCACCTAATTGTTGGAAGTCAACAAACAATGTCATCAAATATAGTGTTTACATACAGTTTAGTTAATATCTATCCATATACATCCATGACTATAGATCATCTTTGACTACTTTGATGACTTTTCTTTCAAGAGTTTCTTTAAAAATACATATTTAAATAGGGGCTCAGAAAAAAGAGATTAATATTATTTAGTTACTCAAATACAATTTGCTATGCCTTTGAAGAAGGACTTGGAAAAGTGATTCTGGGGAAGAGAAGGTGTTTGGAAAGGTATATACTTTAAAGTAGAAGACAGATTATGCTTCTTTCAAATTCCTACAGGCATGTACCTGCATATTGAGTAAAAAAATATTCTGGAAACTTGGGCTTCAGGAGCAGTATCCATTCTAAATAGATTCTACCTTCATTCTGCTCAATCCAAGGGGATTTGTGCACAGTTTATTTTTGTAGGCATTTCACACTTTTCAATGGTCACTTAATACACTATACATAATTGGAGAATGATGATGCCATTTAATGCACTAACGAAAGAATACCACCAGAACCTTTCTAAACATACTACTGATTATTCTGTAGAATTACTTAATAAAAAGGTGTTATGTGACATATTTCTACTCTCCTCCCTTAGGTGACTTCAATTCTATTCAGCTGTCACTGATGGAAGAAACCACTAAAATCTGTGCTCTTAGAAAAAATGTCCTCTCCTTTTTCAATTTTCTATCTAGTCCTCCGTACAGAAATATCCTTTCTCAAGTAAGCTACCCTTAAGGTCTGACTTACATAATGTGCAAGGTTGTAATCTGCACATGCTTTGGCAGAACATTGAAGCTGATGAGGTCATTTGCAGACTCAATCTCCTTACTTGATCCATATATTTAAAGGATAAGGGATTTTTACTCATTGCAGCTGCTGTAACTCTTTTAATCCTGAGCACATTAGTAAAGGTATTTGGTATCTCCTTCCTGCCACTATACCTTTCAGTATTTCTTTCCAGATTCTCTAATGGATTTTTATAATTCAATATTCTTGAAATTAACATGATAAGGGTCAGGGGAAAGTTACACTACTCCTTTTTTATATTTCTGCTGAGGAAGATGGCTACAATGTACCACACAATACAGAATGAGGAACTGTTTCAACAAGCCAGGATACAGCACAAGGGTAACAGCTATTTTACAGGCTTGGAAGTAAACCAGCAACACAGAAAGTAGCTTTGACAACAGCTGCAGGTATAGAAAAATACAAGTAACAACATAAATCCACACAGTATGTAAGAGCCTACAATTATGGCAGCAGACACACTATTACCCAAGCATCTAAAACCACAGAGAAAGCAAGCCAAATAACTTGCTAATTATGCTTTGTGTGCAAAAAGTTCATATTTAGAGCAAACAGGACATTCTGTACTGGCAGGAAGAAGAAGGCTCTGACTGAAAGCTCATGCAAAACAGACACTATATCTAGCTACAAAAAACCAATAGCATTATTTTCAACGTACCGTCTATTAGACTCTTACCTTTTTCACATCCCTGACCAGATGATGCAGAGTGTTGGACGGTCCGTGTCTCTGCAATGGACAAATGAAGAAGAACAAAATAGTTTGCACAAAATATAAATGTTGAGATAACTTTCTCACCTTGGTAGTTTAGAAATCAGGCAGCTAAGAGCACTTCAATTGTACAGTGTTATCAATTAAAAAATCCCCAGAACAATTACAAGAACATTATTTCACCTGTTTTCCTCTTTTTCAGAAAACTCTTCCCTAAGAAAACACTATGAACTGCCACACTGGATGAAAACTGAAGTCCTGTGTATCAGGTTAGGCTCCTGGCTTAGAAAAACCAGCCCAACATGCACAGCCTCTGGGAAAGAGTGGAAGCAAAACCAGCTGCTTTAGTCTCAGCCTTCCTGCACTCAGGACTTCCACTGCTGGTGGCTCAGAGACACTCTGAGCCTGGCATTGCATTGAGGCTGTCTCATCTGAAAGTCACTGCCTGTGAATGCATATGCATGTGAATGCAGAAATTCACTATCTGTGAATTTGTTCGATCTTCTTTAGACTCCAGCTGTCATTGCAAAAACATTCTGTAGAGGAGTCCCGCAATTTCAATTACACCACCACCACCACCACCACTACTACTACTACTACTACCACTACCACTACTACTACTACTACTACTACTACTGTTGTTATATCTTACTTTATTTTCTGCTTTTTTTTTTGACTGTTGCTGATATTTTAAGAGAGGTCTTCTTGGTTGTAGCTGATGATGGATGAGATAACTACTCATGTAGAATTGATGTTTCTGTATAGGCATTGCTCTGCAGTTCCTGTGCTTGATTTTATGTAACCCCACCTCTGAGCATGATGAGTCTTACCTGTGATTCTTCATATTCTGCTTCAGCTTTTCTAGATTACCTGCAAATATTATTGTCGCTTCTGTAGGTACCACTTTTCAGATCTTACATAAACAAGCTGAAGAGCTGTGGTGCCAGGACAGGGTCTTCCATGACCCTGGTCATAATGTCCTTTCATGGTAAAACCAGACCATGTATTCCTTCTCCCTGTTTTCTAACATTCAAGTAGTTTTTAAACCAGAAGTGTCCCTGATCTTCTAAGCCATGGCAGCTACATTTCTTTAATAATCTTTGAAGTTTTAAAATACTGTCAAATAGTTTTGCAAAAAAAAAAAAAAAAAAAAAAAAAAAGACCAACTGCAACATTCTTATTCTCCTGCATGGTGATTGCAGAAATGGTAATAGATTTCTAAGGCTTAATATTTTCCTACAGAAGCTGAGCAAGCTCTTTGTTGACATAAAATTGATTACCTTGTCTACATTTCTATACTTAATTCTGTTTTTACAAATTTGCCATGGCAGAGGTAAGGTTCACTTGTTTGTAGCTTCACAGGTCACTCCTAGGTCTCATGCTGAAATATGGTATTTTTTAACTGGACTTGTGATTTTTTTGGTGCTAAGGCTACTATGGATGCATTTGGTCATATAGTATAATTGGTAGTTTAGGAATTTCAGAGCCTAGGTCTTTTGGAATTTGTGCATGAAAAAAATGTATGCTGATTTCTATAGCAATAAATTTGTTCAAAAAGCCCTTCCTTTAGCTATAGAACTAAAGACTTCTGTCAAACTTATTTCGTCTAAAAATTTGCCTTGGTACAAGAACTACAATGCTTATCCCTGTTACAAGAAAGCTCATAGGCATTCTGTTCTTAACACATAGATTAATACATTAATACGCTTTGCCAACAGGCAAAGTGTGTAAGCTGACCAAAGATCAGATGGGAGTTTGTCTCTAGGGTGGCATATATATTCCATATATATACCGCCCCCCCACCCTCCCCATATATATACACCCATACCTCTATATTTTGCCCAAATTTAATAAATCCTTTTCGTATTTGATATTTTGCAGGACTGACTTCTGGTCACCATCAGTGTGAAACACCTCCAGATAACAGCCCAGTGTGTCAGCTTATGACAGCAAAGGCTTTGAAAAGTACTGGCAGAAAAAAACTTTTTGAAAAGAAAAACCCTGTCACAGCCCTTCTGCAACACACAAAGCTGGGAATTCTAAGAACTGGACAGAGCTTTAATATTTTTTTCATAACACATAAGAAGTTTGAACTTTCTGAACTTCTACCTAAGTAGGTAATAATACTGTGAATGTTGGAATGTGTTTTGCAGTTGAGAATTCAGAAGCAGACTTAACTTGTGCAGTTTCATGTTCATTTTAATGGCAAGGATTAAAAATGTGCAAACAGGTTTTTAAAAGTCAAAGGTCTAATTTTTGGAACTCAGTGGGGGCATGGGGAAGTCCTTCATTATAACAGAGACTGATTGAAAGTTGGAAGATTTTTCTGAAACCATATTGTCAAGAGTCATATAACATCACTGTATGGGTCCTAACTTGCCAATTACTGTCTTCCAGTCAGTGCCACTTGCCTATATCTTAGGTTTGTCATATTGGAATTACAATGACAAGAAATTAGCTGGCACTGCGTGAGGCTTATTTAATTTCTTACAAAATTCATACAGCAGATTATGTGGACAAGGCACAGCGGGTTACATTACATGAGACACAAACAAGAGAGACAAAATGGACCAATGAAAAATTTCTGCAGCAGGTGTTGACTGCCTGGTGCATCATCATGTGGTTACAATACAAGTGGGAGCTAGAACAGTGAATATGGAGACAGAAAATTTGCCTTAGGCTGGCCCTACCGTATTGTACAATTCCTCTAGCCGGGAGATGGTGAGAAAACGATGCATGCTTACTCCATTTTCTATAAGTAATTTCACAAAATCCACTCTGTCCAACACCAGTGCATCCAGCATTGCTTGCTCAAGGGAGCCCACCTGCAAAGCAAGTGATTAATTGAAGCTGTTCCTGGGCATGGCAGGCTACATCCAACTGGTTCAGTCAGCGTAGCACAAGCAGGGAACTCTGACAATATTTTGAGGGTTGCTCCTCTCTGCTTGAAATGGGATAATCACGGTTTTAATCTGTAACATTTTTTCTGATTCGGGACTGCATTTCAAAAATGAATATCGGAGTGCTAGTTAAAATACTTTAGGAAAAACAAATTAGGACAAAGGAACTGGAACCCAGTAAACTGGTGATCACATCTCTACCTTATTCACCACATCATTATTATCATTATTTCTTTTCCTGTCAAACATCTTATTTGTATTGGATATATTTGTTATGTGGACACAAAATCACTTTAATTCTGTCTTTTCTATAGTTTTCTTCTGTTTGTGGTGTGGAGCTTCAGGAAAATTTGAACATCCAGGAAACAGAAACAGCTTCATAATTTGCACTTCTTTGAAGTCCCAAATGCAAGAGGTCTTTTTACAAAACCTCTCCTTCTTACCTCATGTAGGTCGGGCAGAGCTAGAAGCATGAGATAATTTCTTCCAGCTTTTAGCTTCCAAAATGATTGCAGTTTGCAGTATTTATGCAAATTTTTGCTATGATGTGGTGATGAAGAGATAACAAAGAGGACAATTCGGTGCCATTAGAATCTTTCCTATGTTTTGACATGTACTTATGCCCAATATCAAAGACAAAATAAATAGTCCTGTTCACTCCATGACAGAAAAGGCAAGGATCCTTGTACTAGCTTTTAGGGGTAGCAAGCTGCAGAGAGCTACATTTAAAGCAAGGATACTTAAACAGAAGCTTTCCCCATTGTTATATTTTTTCCATTGGGAATTATAAATGCTCATGTAATGAAAGCATGTGAAATTTTAATGACAACTATCACAGTAGTGATTATTGTGATCTAATTGAAACTTCCAAGTGGATAAGTTTGGCTTTACGGAGATAGAGATCAAGACCGTCTGTGGTGTTTTTTTGTTTGTTTGTTTGTTTGTTTGTTTGTTTGTTTGTTTTGGTTTTTTTTTCAGTGTTACTTCTGCCCCAGTAAAAGCTGCAGCACAATCTGGGAGTTGACTTCTCCTCCTCTGCCTGACACAGCATTCAATAACCCCTCTATTTACAGCCCCACCACTCCTGAATAGAATGCAGGCCCCTGGTGCTCCCTGGGAATGGTATCAGCCACAGAGCAACTGGAGCACAGGACGGTGCAGATGTAGAGCGGGCAGATCAGTGCAGAGCAGCAGTCGGCAGAGAATTAACACCATCTGAGGTCTGGAGCCACAGCCCATCTGTGGTGACACTACTCATCAGCTCCTGCAGCCTACTTGAGCTCCAGCATTTGTATGGCATATTTTTTACATCAAATCATCACTTTAAATTCAGGTTTTGCATATAAAAGCATGCTGCTTGAAGAGAAAAAAACAAATTTTGACTTTGCTTGAATTTATAGCCTAGTACTAAGACAAGGCTGTACATTTTTTTTCCCTCAGCCTGCAGAATCACTCTTGGTAGCATAAATCTGGTACTTCCCATTTTTTCAGAGGTATGGTTTCCTACTCTTAAGCCAGCGCTAGATGTCACCATTTCCTTGGACAATAGAACACGTCAACCTCTGCAACTGTGCCTGCCTTCAGCAGCTATGATTGGGAACTGTGTGTTTGGCAGGACCCAGTGTATTTTAAACCACATTAAAACCACCATTACAAACAGAATGAATTTAATACTTTGTGGGGTTCAAAGTGTTTCCAATAGAAGACATTGTGTATATGTACGTATATATATATACTGTACCGGCCACTGTTGCCCATAAATAAAGATCTGACTGCGGGCGATGTCTACTCTGTTCCAGGCTAGTGCTAGGCTCAGCTGGTCGGGAGCAGACGCATTAGCTCCTGTGTATACAGACAGGGGTGCAGGGAGGAGAGCAGGAGGAAAAAGAAACAAGACATTAGGCTCATTATGCCCTGGTAACTCCTCTTTGTGAAAAGTCTCGCAGATGTCAAGGTCATTTCTGCAACTGATATATTAAAACAAAACCAAACCTTCCATTACAGCTGTTAAAAAAAAAAAAAAAAATCCGTTCTCAAATCTGGATCTGTGGTTCTCAGGTTGTCTTATAAACATTAATTATTTCCTCATATTCCCTTCAAAATACAGCAGATACAGGTGATATCAGAAGAGGTAATTTGTGGTGGACTAAGATGGCTTCCCTTGTATTGGATGGGAAGCAAGAGAACAAGCCAGGATACAGATGGAGCTGCAGGAATACACACACACAACCACACCTACCACATGAGACACACAGAGACACACAGAGACACACAGAGACACACACACACATTTGTTCCTCTAGCAATTACAAATAGATTCAATTCATACAGACACCACTGATTTCAGTAGTTGCGCATTTTTTGGCATCTCACGCCTTCCAGCTAGGTAAGAGGCATAGGAATTTCATCCCTATTTGTACTGAGATGTCTTGGTAGGACAAATTTCCCTTCACATATGAAATACCTGTGTAATAAAGCATTCTATAAAGCTTGTGTCAAGGTATAATATATCCAAATTAAATGAGAAACTATTCAGATAATAAGATGGATTTGGAGCTGTATTGTTTTTGGAAGGGAGGGTATGTTTTTCCCTGCAGTTTTAATGGACACCGTGGGACATTCCTGTCCTGCTGTGTTTTTTTAATATTTCACAGTTCTCAGCTGATTTGTAATAATAAACCAGCATTTGTGTTTCAGTGTCAAAGGGAGAACTGGCCTGAATGGACTGATCAACCAAATAAATAAAGGGCCCTTTGACTTTTAACTACATATCTGCTTGCAGTGGTTAGGTGATTGTATAAGGGCTTATTTTTTAACGACCTCATACCTCTACTGTTATTTTGTCTTTATTAATTCTTGTACTGATATCACAGAGTGAGGAGAAATGATAGCTTTTCATCACTTCAAAGCATTTCTGTCCCCATTTCAGTATTATGCAAACCCACACACTGTTCCAGTTGAAAGTGGACTCTGAAATTGAAGGCAAGGAAAACATAAAGCTGGCTTCTGAAATTCTCTGTGAAGACCTTAATAGGAACCTTCGTGGACCTTAGCCTATAGTTTAATTTCATAACTCTCAACTTTGAAGTCAGCTTACTGCTGCCATTGCCAAATACTTATTAGTACCTACAGTAATTGTTTGGGAGATGGTGGATTGTGAATCATCCAAATCACATTCATACAGAAGCGAGCTCTGATAAAAAGGCGGACAATGCAGGAAGAGAACAGAATTGAAACAAATTAAGAAGGAAAAAAAAGTGAAAAGTCACTTCTGTGACTTCTGTGGCTAAGAAGTATCAGGAATGCCCCTTTGCATAAGACACGACTTCTCTTTGCTATGTACTACAACACAGAGAAAAGCTCTCACAAGAGACCTCAGGGGGGATGCCAACAACATCTGAAACTTACGGAGTTTCTTACACAAGCAACATACAGCATTCAAGAACAGAAAATATTTACCTTTGGGAAAGGCAAAAATGTGTCTTGGGTCATGTAACCAAAAATTGTGTATTCTATTTCATCTGTTGAAAGCAGCTGGGGAGATGTTTTTCCTTTATCTCTTGTAACTCCAGGAGGAAGGGGGGCACATGACTTGTGATAATGGACCAGCCATTAAGACCAGGTGTGGCAGTGTTTCTTATCTCTTTCACCACCAGTCCATCCTCCACGGGGACATCTTCTGATAATGGGCCATTAAGGCTCACCAGTGACATGGCATATTACATCATCCCATTGTGAGATGCTCCACCCAGTGGCGAGGGAGCCAACCGTTCCTACCTGGATAAAAACTGAGATGTAGGAACACCAGATAGCCAATTTTTCCACTGGCTTCCCAGAGGAGGGCTAGACCCATGTTGCCACCACTGGACTTTCTACAGGACCATCTCTACTCCACAGAACTACATGTGTTACTCCAGGAGGATTTATTTGAACTGCTTCCAACACCCTGACCAACAGGGTGTCAGGCTGTATCCCTGACCCTGTCAGGGTTTTCTGGGAGTTTTGTTTGTTTGCTTGCTTGTTTTTCTGTACTACCACTTTTTTTTTTTATTTTCCTAGTAAAGAACTGTTATTCCTTTTCCCATATCTTTGCTTGAAAGCCCCTACTTGCAAAATTATAATAATTTAGAAGGAAGGGAGTATACATTCTCCATTCCAAGGGAAGCTCTAGCTTTCACTGGCAGATACCTGTCTTTCCAACCAAGACAAAATGTCTCTACATTTCAGCATCCCAAGATTAGTGTGGAATTAGTGTGGCCAGCAGGAGCAGGGAGGTCATTCTCCCCCTGTACTCAGCACTGGTGAGGTCACCCCTTGAGTGCTGTGTCCAGTTCTGGGTCCCTCAGTTCAGGAAGGACGTTGAGACGCTTGAGCACATCCAGAGGAGGCAACGAGGCTGGTGAGGGGCTTGGAACACAAACCCTGTGAGGAATGGCTGAGGGAGCTGGGGTTGTTTAGCCTGGAGAAAAGGAGACTCAGAGGTGACCTTATCACTCTCTACAACTTCCTGAAGCGTGGTTGTAGTCAGGTGAGGGTTGGTCTCTTTCTCCAGGCAGCAACTGGCAGAATGAGAGGACACAGTCTCAAGCTGCATCAAGGGAAGTATAGGTTAGATCTTAGGAAAATGTTTTTTACAGAAAGGGTAATAAAGCACAGGAATGGCCTGCCTGGGGAGGTGGTGGAGTCACCATCCCTGGATGTGTTTACAGAAAGACTGGATGCAGCACTTGGTGCCATGGTTTAGTTGAGGTATTGGAGCATGGGTTGGACTCGATGATCTTGAAGGTCTCTTCCAACCTAGAAATTCTGTGATTCTGTGATTTATTTATAAAACCAGAAAAAAAAAACCAAAACAAACCCAACCTGCAGTGAGTATGATAGTGTAAGTTAAACACTGAGAGCAAATAATGTTCTCCCCCCTCCTGAAGCAAACAAGAGATGCTCTCATCAGATCTCCTCCTTCCCAATCACATGCCTGTAGGAAAAGTGACAGCTTTAGCAGGTGCTCAGGCAAGGTTTTGGTGAGCCATGGAGAAGGCACATGGATAAACTCTAAAACCTGGAGGCACTGATGGTGATCCCACAGCCTGACAACATTTTGCACGTGTGATGAGGGAGCTCCAAATCCTGATTTTTCTACTGCAGCCTGCAGCATGGGTAGCCAGGGATGCCATCTAGTTAGAAATCAATTTTCGATCAAGAGTGAATCAGATGGACTTGAGAAGGGAAGTGGGCTATTTACAACTTTGGCAGAAGTGTCAACTGATCCTAGCAGTCCTGGGCCTTTTCATGCTTTAGGAAAGATTCAGCTGACGAGTGAATAGAGGGTCTCCTGGTGCATTTGGTCACAGGAAAGAACAGCTGGCATGGGGCATGAGGTGGTGCCTGCTCATTCATTCACCAAAGTTGTTTTCTTTGCGCATGCTCATTGCTCCAAATACTGAGCAGAGGGGAAAGCAAGCCACAGTCCAGCCTGTGTCCTTCCCATCTCCCTTCATTGTACTTAAGGCTGCCAGCAGATGTCAAGTTTTCCTGTTGGTACATGCACAGTCCCAGAGCAGATGCTCTTCTCAGTGCTTGTTGCCATAATGTTTGATTTCATTGTTTCACAGAGTGTTGCAGATATCTGGCAGTTGAAGAAAATGTGTGGTTTCTCAGGGGAATGTTGTACTCCAGGTCTGAAGCTGTCTATCAGCTAGGGCATAGACTGGGGAGTATGGGTGTGCGTGCTAGGGCTCTGGTGCATTTGGTTGGATGGTTGCTTCCACAGTACAGTTTCTTGCTGGAAAGCCCTTGCTTCCTTTTCCTCTTTCCCATCTTCCCTGAGGGGTTTTCAGATGAATGTGGGTAACACTGATGTTACTTAGAGGACAAGGAAAATCAAAACTATAAATGTCTGTACAGAGCAGCATATGGGCTGTGGATGACTTTTAATTGATTTTATTCTACAACAGAAGTGATGGCCTTTCCCTCACATGAAAAAGGAAGTATTCAGGCTATTTTAGGTGGAATTCTATCCACTATTAAGAAGTATGAATTATTCAACTTATATAAGAAAAACTCTTCAGAAAAAACATGAAATGGCCCTCTTAAGATACTGTCTCCTTCCAATCATTTCCTTGACTGCATTCAGTGTCGTAGAGCATGGACTTGAGTCAGTAGAAAGAATCCAAAAAGTGATCTTTCTTGGGATGCCTGTTACTCAAGATTGTCATGGTAACATGCTCAAATCAAAGCCAAAGGATATTTAGGAAATAAATAAGATAGAGTTTATAACCTATTGCATTGTATTATTTTAATTACCATGTCATACTTATTGCATTAAACAATGTTTTATGTAATATGACTAATGTCTCTGTAATATTTACTCAGTATTTTGATGTCTGGCTGGTTGTAAGATATGTCCCTCAAAAGAATGTTTTGAGGCTATGACAACCTCTGCAATGGGACCCTTCTTTTCATCTGCTCCTAGAAGCAAATCTGCAGTTGGGATGCAAAACATTGTTTTGGCAGTATTTATCTTCATATAGATACCATTGGATTTAGACAGAGTGCTGGGACATCTGTTAGTTGCTGCAGATATTAATTTTATGTTCTTAGGCGGCCATCCAGGAGTGCTTGCATAGGCTCTTGCATATCTTGCATAGACTCTTCTGGTAAAAAGTCACATTGTCTACTCAATATTTTGGACAAAAAATGTAATACTTCTAAATGATACAGCCTGAGACTACAGACTCAACACTGTCTCCTCGGTGAGCCAGGGTACGTATCAGACAATGAGCATTGTGCACTTGCAGGATTACTGAAGAGCTTCTTACATACTGACTAACATAAGCAACATAAACCCCTAAAGGATTCTCCTGAAATAGCCTATGATCTTGGTGCTCAGGTATCTGGAAAGATGAAATTACATGAAACACCTACCTAGACAAAAATGGTTGTGGGATACCCATACCAGTGCATCTAAGCATGTCAGTGTCACCTTTGAATCAACATCTAAAGAAAAGAACTAGATTAGGGAAAATAGCAAACCAAATTAACTTTTTGCTTTGTGTCTCTTCAGGTACAATGCTGTCTCCTGTTCCAGCAGCTCTTTGGTGCAAAGGCTGTGTTTCCACAGCATTTGTTACAGAATCTCCTGGCAATCAGGAAACCAATTGACAATATAAAAGCAGATAGCAAAACCAACTACAAGTGCAGTAACCAGATAACTGACCTAACTCTGAAACCTTTTTGTCTGTGATTTCATGGTTGGCAGACTATCCTTGACCATTTGATACTACATGACAGTTATTCAGTGAGCATGAATCATGACTTACTCACAGGCTGGAAAGTATGCAGAGACTTCAGCTCTGCTTTAGCCTAACATGGCTTATTTCGGAGGGTACATGGCAGTAATATCACTGTATGCATATACCACATAGCACCTCTTTCCCAGTGCTGACAATCGCACTGGGGAGGCTTCTGGAGCACCATTTGAAACATGGCTGGTGCTAGTCTGCTCCAGACATTGCAACAGCTTTGTGAACTAGGATCTTTGAAGCCACTTGAAAGCAAGCATTTTTTAGAACATCTCCATATGCTGTCTTTAAATTCCCTGTCATATGCCTTCTGCTTTGCTAGCAGCTGCAAAAGGACAAAATCCATTATGGTGTGAATTCCAACTGTTCAAGTTAAGAGAGCACAAACAGTTAAACTGTATTGATAAATTTGCCTGCTATAAACTCATGCCTTTGGAAACTTACTTCCCACATTTGTGTCTCTCAACATTAAAAAAAAAAAGAATTTTCAAACCATATGCTGTTGTGACATCCATGCAATGTAAATTGATAACCAGTTTGGATGCCATTCTGTAGTTTATTGAAGATCATTTCCAAGAAGGATAGATCTTGCTGACAAGATTAAACAAGTGACTTGTGAAAACAAACAAAGAAATAATATATGGTGCTGGGTTTGAGGCTTGTGGAATATGCTGTCCAGGAGAGCTCCTAAACTGGCAGTGTGTCTGAATCACAGAATTTCTAGGTTGGAAGAGACCTTCAAGATCATCGAGTCCAACCCAGCTCTAACACCTCAACTAAACCATGGCACCGAGTGCTGCATCCAGTCTTTCTGTAAACACATCCAGGGATGGTGACTCCACCACCTCCCCGGGCAGGCCATTCCTGTGCTTTATTACCCTTTCTGTAAAAAACATTTTCCTAAGATCTAACCTATACTTCCCTTGATGCAGCTTGAGACTGTGTCCTCTCATTCTGCCAGTTGCTGCCTGGAGAAAGAGACCAACCCTCACCTGACTACAACCACGCTTCAGGAAGTTGTAGAGAGTGATAAGGTCACCTCTGAGTCTCCTTTTCTCCAGGCTAAACAACCCCAGCTCCCTCAGCCATTCCTCACAGGGTTTGTGTTCCAAGCCCCTCACCAGCCTCGTTGCCTCCTCTGGATGTGCTCAAGCGTCTCAGCATCCTTCCTGAACTGAGGGACCCAGAACTGGACACAGCACTCAAGGGGTGACCTCACCAGTGCTGAGTACAGGGGGAGAATGGCCTCCCTGCTCCTGCTGGCCACACTATTCCTGATACAGGCCAGGACGCCATTGGCCTTCTTGGCCACCAGGGCACACTGCTGGCTCATGTTCAGCTGCTGTCACCAGAACCCCCAGGTCCCTTTCTGCCTGGGCAGTCTCCAGCCACACCATCCCCAGCCTATAACATTGCAGGGGGTTATTGTGGCCAAAATGCAGGACTCAGCACTTGGACTTATTAAACTTCATCCTATTGGACTCAGCCCATCCATCCAGTCATTCCAGGTCTCTTTGCAAAGCCCTCCTCCCTTCCAAAAGATCGACACACACTCCCAGCTTAGTGTCTTCTGCAAATTTACTAATGAAAGACTCAATACCCTCATCCATGTCACCAATAAAAATATTGAACAGAGCTGGCCCCAGCACAGACCCCTGAGGGACATCACTGGTGACTGGCTGCCAGCTGGATGCAGCACAGTTCACCACCACTCTATGGGCCCGGCCATCCAGCCAGTTCTTAAACCAAGTTCTTTAGTTTGGTGTGGGTTTAAAGAGAGATTAGTTAATCACAAATTTTACACAGCAAATAGGAAGTGATACTTTGTGTTTCCAAGCTGTTGTCTCCCTCCTCCCCGACCAAATCTCTCTCACAAGGGTGGGATGGGTCATGATATGCTCCTCTTGCACTATCAAAAGCTGCAAATAACTCATTAGGAAGACTGAGAAAAAGTTCCTGCTAATTACTCACCAGTATTATACATTTCTCTGCCCCTTTTTTCATATAGTACTGGAGAGTAGGAAGAGATGAATTCTTAAAATTAAATTTATGTATTTCAAGATAACTCAGACCCAGTCTTCAAATCTCCTTACTTATTTTACTTATTACAATTGTTATTTTTCTTTAATTTAAGAGACAAGCAGCTGTGGGAAGTAAGTTTCCAATGCCATGAAAATTGCATGGAACTCCAACAGCATGAAAAAATAATTTAAATTTATTTTACCTATTACAAATAAATTATGTATTAAAAATCAAAAAACAAGTGGCTCAGCATTGTTACCTTAGACTTTGATGAAAAACTCAAGTATCCATCAGGCTCATGAGGTATATTTACAGAAAGTAAGTATTTCTTTCAAGGTTGGCAAGAACACTGGTACACAGACATGGTGTGAATAAGGACAACTGACTTGGCTGAGACAACAGATCTCATCTTTGCACATATTAATTAAACACCTTATGATCAGGAGTCTTATATGAACCACAGGCACCTGATGAATCTGATCTTCATTGACTACTTTCATAATCAGAAAGTCCTGGGGAACAGGGAAGAGGAGGTATAAGTCTTAGTTCATCCGGCTCTTTTTCTGAGCAAAAACAAGTGTTGCTGCTGTCAGCAGATTTTCAAATCAAGATTCTCAGACAAGCATGAAAGGAGATGTCAAAAGTACTTACACAGATCCAGGCACATCCTGAGCTAACAAAAGTTTCTCGTGATGACTTGCACCCTTAACACGAAGAGGAAAGGAAATTTTATTTTAGGAAGGGCCAACAGTACCAATTAGGTACTTGCAAAATGGATATTCCAGATCAGGTAGGACTGCTCATATACTGAGATTGCAACCACTAAAAGAGTTGCTCATGTAAATACTGTAAAAGAACATTGCAAATAGAAAACAATCCCTCACAGGCCTGTGATTTATTTTCTTCAGCTTCCAAGACTCATTTTTCAGAAGACTCCAGGGGTCTATGTTGGGATACAGACCTTGAAAACACATCTAGAAAAAGTGGAATCACAACTCTAAGACTTTCTTTGCCTTATTAATAGAAAACAAGAGCAGCACTTTCAGGGATTGTCTTAAGAACAAATATGAAGAGAATACCTTCACACTGAGGGTAATGAAGGATTCAGTTACATTTAAGATAAGAATGAAATCTGCAATTATATTATCTCCAAAGGACACAAAGGAGAAATTTGGTGATGGATGAAATTCTTGATCCTTGTTTTGAGTTAATTTATTAATTAATATAGACCAGGGTCTATAATGAATGGTAGCAAAAGCAAATTTATTTCAAGCCAACCTTTTAAGAGCAGAACTGTAACATGTAATGAAAGACGCAACAACCAGCCAAATTTAAGATTAAAAACCCGACCATCCCAATAGCTACATTCTTACATTCTGTAAGTGCAGGCTGAAAGGAACCTCACACTACTTCCAGAATTTCTTAGGAATGACTACAGGTAGCATCTTACTTTGACAATAGAGCCAGCTTTACTTAAATGGATGTTCTAACTACCAAGGTAATCTGAGTTCTTTGGGTGCCTTCTTGTGAATACTAAACTTCTCAAGTAACTAGTGTGTGGGTTACCACTGATATTTCTAGTGACACATGTGATTGTGTAGAACAAAAATTCAGAAAGGAAAAACAGTAGCTGTTTAAACATTAAAGCTGTTTAAACATTAAAGAAAGAGCTGGATTAGATTAAAGCAGTTAGAGCAAGAAGTATACTTCTGTTTCACAGTATAGATTAATCATCTTGATAGATATGTCAATAAATGCACATTTCAGCACATTAGAGAAACAAACTGGATTGATATAGACTCACTGTGGTGTTTAACTCTGTTACCTTTTAGTAGGGCTGTCAGGATAGCTAAATCAATATCCTGGTGTCCTTCTGATCCCATTCGAAAAACGGTGATCTGCAATGTTAATAGACAATACCATTATTGAAACCAGGGTAATTAAAAAAAACAACTTAAATTAGGGCACTGTGACTTGAATCTTAAAATGTCCTGATGTCTATGAGATAATCTTTATTTGCTTTATGAGAAGCTTATTAAATAGGAGTAACATACAGTATGTTTTGTGACAAAATTTGGTAAGATAGAAATCGTATTAATCTTTATATGGAAGAAAGGTGTTCAGTGACACTTGTAGGGTGAAATTAGAGATGAAGGAATGTTCCTATATTAGAGTGACATTAGACGTAGTGTTCTTAACAGATTACGAGGAAGATTTATGTGTATTATGAGTGTGGACCTAACTGATGACATACAGCATAGAACAAATATTTTCAAATTATATTAGAAACCTATTCAACCTTGTGAATCTATATAGGAGAGAGTTTGATAAATAATAGGAGAATTATGCTTCTAACAGGTCCAGGAATGTCTTCAGCCATGTATGGTCAATGACCTATCTCTCTAAGTTATAGCCTCTGAGGCAGTGAGGTGAGATACACAATTCATAAAAAATAAGAATGAATATATGTGCAGCTGTTCTTTCTATCCAGATTCACTCTTGGTTAGGACTGCAGTGAGACATACAGAAGTGTAAATCCCCTTGCTCCTTTCGTTGCCATAGCAATAGCTTTTTTTGAACCTCTGCTTCTTATGAAGCAACAGAGATGCAGCTTTTTACTTGTGCCTCTCCTTTATTCATGAAAACTATGTCATCGTTTTGATCTAAACATTTGTTACCTGTTTTTTCTTTTGTCAGTATGGACTTCCTCAATTCCTTTCTTTCTAGAATAACTGACACCTTTAGTTAGGAATTACATAAGCACTTTTTACATTCATATTGAGCAACACCTATTTCCATGTTCCTAGATTCCTACTCATATAGCACTGAACTGGAGCAGTATCTGATATAGAACAAATATCAGGGCACCAAGAGCTGTCTACCATCACGGAAGAAGGAGACATACAAGGTCTGAAGGACAAGGCAGAACTTCAGTGATAAGCTTCAGTCTGACAGCTGAAAAGTGCTGCAGAGCATATCCCAGGAAATCCAGTGCAGCCCTCCTTTAGCACCTATTCTACCTTCATTTGATCCTAGAGCTCCAGGAGTTTCAGAGGCTTTGGAATCCGTGACAGTAGTACAGCATCTTAGAGGCTAAAACACAAACTGGATAAAGTAATAGGAAACTGGCGTAGCTCATTTAGTCAATTGAGTTAAGTGATGTCTAAAACAACTAATATAAGACTTATTTACTTATGTTAGGCAACCTCCTCAGCTAAAGTACACTATTTCCAAGCTAGACCTAATTTGATCCTTCAAAGTGTTCTGGATACAAAGCATAAATGATACTTTAATGAAGTGTTTTCTCTCCCTCTCTCTGGAATATATAAATGTCTCTGGCAAACTACTTGATGTCTATCCCCATACCACAACTTCAGAATGGAATAGAATAGGATAGAATTGGAACAGGAATAGAATGGTAACAGAAGAGATTATTTCAGTTGAAAGAGATTCTCAACAATCATCTAGTCCAACTGCCTGACCAGGGCTAGACAAAAGTTAAAGCACACTATTAAGGATGTTGTCCAAATCCCTCTTAAACACTGACAAGCACGGAGCATCAACCACCTCTCTAGGAGCCTGTTCCAGGGTTTGCTCACTTTCTTGTAAAGAAATGTTTCATGATAATTTTCCAATTTTTTTTCTTTTTCCTTGATGACTGGCAATGAAGTGTTCCCTACAATGCAGGAGTCTGCCCACAGGTAATGTGAATAGAAATATACATTTCTATGTATGTCTCATCTCAAAACACAATCAGTACGTGAGGGGATGAGATCAGACCCTCTACTGTACATGGTCATGATGTGCTTTCCATGCCACAGATTACAAACTTGGAGGTAGCATGAAATGGCAAAATGTCCTCTGTCTTTAAGGCCTCAGGAGAGGCAGTCTGCACACCGGGGACTGAACATACTGAACAATGGAGTTTAAAGGCGGAACAAACAACATCTCAAACTAAACACATGATCCGTGAACTCCCAGCTTAATAAAAAGTAATCATATAAATTGCAAGCACTGAACAGCTTATCACCACAGGAAAATTAAAGAAAGTACTCTTCAGACATTGGACCACATATAACCTTAAACTTCCAATTTCTTTTTCAGCTCTCCTCTCTGCATGCATTAGAAAAATAAACCCATCAGAAGAACGAAGTGTTGCCGCATTAAAAATAAAACGGAACTATGTAAATTAGTTACATTAGAATAAAAAGGCTGTCCTTCCACATCAACTGCTGCTTTATTATTATTTTTAAGAGGCCTTGCATAATTCAAGTAGTAAAATAAAGAAGATAAATAATTGGGGAAAAAAGATGGAAATTGAAAGATTGCTCAGACTCACACTAGAATTATAATTTTGGGATCATGTCTGAGAGTGAACTAGAATTTCAGACAAAACCAAAGAAAAATATGATACTTCATACAATCTCATAATCATAGGAGCTTTAAGTTTGGAAAAGACCTCTAAGATCGTCCAATTCAACTATTAACACAGCACTGCCAAGTCCACCACTAAACTATGTGCCACATCAACTCATCTTTTAAATACCTCCAATAATGGTGACACTCAGCCACTTCCCTGCACAGACTGGTTCAGTGCTTGACAAACCTTTCAGTGAAGATTTGTTTCCTAGTATCTAATCCAACCCTGCAACTGGTGCAACCTCAGGCTGTTTCCTCCTGTCCTGTCACCTCTTACCTGGGAGAAAAAAACATCCCTGCTGAACCCCAACCTCCTTTTTGGCAGTTCTAGAGAGTGATAAGGTCTCCCCTGAGGCTCCTTCGCTCCAGGCTAAACACCTTCAGCCTGAATCCTCATCGGATTTGTGCTCCAGACGCTTCCTAGCTCTGCTGCCCTTGTCTGGACATGCCTCAGCACATCATATTATCACAGAATCACAAAATATGCTGAGTTGGAAGGGACCCACAAGGATCATCCAGTCCAACTCCTGGCCCTGCACAGGACACCCCAAGAGATACACAATGTGCTTGAATGTATTGTCCAAATGCTACTTGAACTCTGTTAGGCTTGGTGGTGGGAAGCCTGTTCCAGTGGCCATACAGCCTCTCAGTGAAGAACCTTCTTCTAATATCCAATCCAAACGTCTTCTGACACAAACTCTGGGCCAAAACAGAACACAGGACTCAGGCTAAGGCCTCAGGGAGTGACCATCACCTAAGGCTGAGCACAGGGGGATGGTCACTGCCTTGGTCCTGCTGGCCACACTGTTGCTGATATAAGCCAGGATGCCATTGGCCTAATTGGCCACCTGGGCAAACTGCTGGCTCATGTTCAGCTGGCTCTCAGTGAAATGCTAACTTAATTTCAAAATGCTCTGAGTTTAGGACCTCAAAAACTCAGCTGGCACTGTGGACTTCTGTCTTTTCTGAATGCACAGAGGCAGTAAACAAATATGTCCAGCTTCTTCTTATGGTTTAATTTTACTGTCACTGTCCATAGCTGCTTGCTCTCTGTGGCAGAAGCACTCCTCCTGTTTGAGGTAATTGAACTTTTGTCCAGGCAGATCCTCAGCAAGTAGGAGTAATTGAGGTTAATCCTATTGTGTGAGGCTATCAGTGAGAACACAGAACCAATCCCAAATAAACAGTCTGGCTGGAGCCTGGGCTGAAAAGCAGAACACAGCAGAAAACCTGAGTATCTATCAACCATTTTACACAATAAATATCTGCAGACACAGGGCTGTTTGAGCTATCCTTCTATAACAGCTGGCTGGGAGCATCTACCTTTCCTTCAGCATAGATGCCTTTCACTGTTATTCCTTGACACTTGAGAGATTTTTTTACCTGGCACTAGATATTGATGGGTTGATAAAAGACATTTTTCTGGAAGCAGGCAAGGTTTAAAATATATATAGCAACCCTTAGTTTCTGTAGTCAGAGGCAATAAGAAATGCAGACATGTCCTAAAGTATTTACGCAGAATTTACACTTAGAAATATCTTTCTCTTAAAAAACCTGTCTGTTTTGCTGGAGACTTCTTCTGGTATTTTTCTTCCCCTGAGTTAACAGGTAAGAATTTTATCTTTCCAATGTGACCTAGCTCCAAGAGCCATTAATGTATCTCACAACCTGCCAGTGCTACTTACAAGTACATTGGTGGGTGAATTTCTGCAGAGAACCAACAAGCAACACATTGAGGACATTGGCTGGAGTCCTGTTAGAATAGGATACAGATGGTACTGCACTAAAAAACATGCTGTGCTAAAGGAAAATATCTGAGTCAGTAAGCTCTATTCCCAGCTACCTTTTTCTAGATAAGTGTCTTCCATCTCAGTAGATGCAAAAATAACAGAAAATTAAAGACTTAGAAGCCCATTTAATAACTCATTGCAAAGAAAAAGAAAAAGAAAAAAAGAAAAAGGAAAAGGAGAAGGAAAAGGAAAAGGAAAAGAAAAAGCCTTTTTTCTTTCAGTGAAGAAAAAGTCTCAAAGAGCTTTTCACCTACCTATTGCAGACCCTTTAAATTTGTTGTTGAATTGTAACCTCTGGACAATTTTAACAGAAGAAAAATACAGAAGGAAGAACAGCCTAGTAAGGTGTGCTTATGGAATCCAGCACATTTCATTGGAAAATTATAAATTCCAAGAAGCTTGTATAAAAAAGTAATATATGCTAAGGACTTGCTTACATACCAAAAGGAAAGAGTGGGGTAAGAGTTGCAGTTTTAGTCAAACTACCACCAGACATTCTTCTGTATTGCTGTGAAAAAGGCAAGATTAGTTGAAAAAGAAATTTTCTCTGTGCTGCTCTGTTTCACATTGTAGCTATGAAAATGTTTCCTATTTTTCAGAGGAGCATATGAAACTGTTAGAGTAAAATTACCATTTACCCATGCCAGCTATTTCTTTTGAGCCAACAACCAATTTACATCCAAAGAAGAAAAAAATCCTCAAAATCAAGTACTGTTTTTTTCTGTAGGCATTTGGGATCACATTATTACCTCTGTGTAGCTGGTATTTTCAATTATTGGTGTTAAACTCAATTATTTTAAAATAATACTTTTTTCTGTTCCGCTGCCACCCCATTGGGTATTTTGGGGATGGTTTTTTTCTGATTTCTTCCCTTCCTCAGTGTTCACACTATTTATAGGCTTGCAACGACTTTTCAGGTAATTTTCTGAGTTATCTTTGTGAGGAACTATGATTTCCAACAGAGACCATTTTTAAAAAAAGTATTTTTATTTTCTTCTTTGCAAATATAATAGAAGCTGGGGTTACCATTCCTTACAAACACAAAATTGTATTGCACTGCACTGAAGAGATAGATCTTCAGAAAGACATACCTGAAACAGGCAAATGAATCATCAGTAGATGTTGCCCAACAAGCTGCAAAGCAGTTGATAAGCAACTAGACTCTTGCAATTGGATTCTTGCTAAATGTCTTGAATTCCTTTGGTGTGCCCATGATCTTGCAAAGTACAGTAGCAGATACTTTCAAAGCTGGAGGCAGCTGGACTCCTTTCAGGTGGAGGTGGTTGGAACCCGACAGTCAACCTTTTGCTGTAACAAACTACCTCTCACTTCCCTCCACAAAACAGCCTAAGTAAAATGCATGAGATTTTCCCTTAAAAGAAGGAACAGACACATGCTCCTCTGCCCCACACTAAACCTCCCTCAACAAACAACAAACCAACAAAGCACAAACCATCAAACCAGAAACAAACAAACCCAGCAACAAAAAGCTGAGAAGGTCTGCCTTCTACGTCGTTGCAGATTTTACTGAAGTATCTTAATGTGAACAAGATTAACTTCCAGGAAAAAAACTATCTGCATCCTCATTCTGCCTAAGAAAATGTGGTAGGAAACCACTGAGCCGAAATGGACTTTCTTTGCAAGCAGGATTACGGCACACTATAATAACTGCCAGCAATAATTACAGTCCAGCAGGGCAGAAACCTAATTTCCAGGCAGGGAAGGTAGAAAGCAAGATAAAACCAAGAATATGGAGTAAAGAAGAGCATCAGGATAAAAAGCAAGGTAGGAGGAGGCTGGAAATGTGCTGGGGGGAAACAGAAAGAAAGTATTATGTGACCTTGGAAGCTACCAAAAGCACCTATTTTAAAACTGCTTCGCTCTCTGTTTATAATCTGTTCCATCCTTGTGTGACAGATTACTTTTTCTTTCCATTTCTTGTACAGTTTCTGGCTCAGCGGGGTCAGCTTAGCCTTATACGTTTCAATTATTCTTTTATTTTTCTGCCTTCATGCTGATATTGCATTGAGCTCCTAAAGACCAAGTCAGGTAACAGTATTTTACCTGAGAGCAGTGAATACCAAACAGACTTTGAGAAATAATTCACACACCGAATAGAGAGAAGAGACAGAGATGCACTGAAGAGAGACAGAGAGTACACTGCCATGTGATATCTCCCCAGTTCTCTATGAATGTACATGCAGGGTCACCTTAGATATATAAATTATAGCTGTCCATACGGAGTCCATAGCGGCACCTATAAATCACATGACCAGCTAAGACAGGGATACCTCCCAAAAATGCTGAGGAGGGAAGCCATGAAACAGAATGAAAATATCATTTTCATAGGTCATAGGTGAGAAAATCCCTGAAATGGCAGGAGCACTGATTCACTTTAGAGGACAAGGAACTGGCTGTAGTAGGTTGTAATGGGTCCTAAACCAAAAATTCCTGAATTTTTCAAACTTGCTCTCAATAAATGTTCACACTTCTGTCCCATACTCATCTGGGTGAAGTAGATCTATTATGTATGAAGAGGACAGGACTTGTGCAGAAGACAGACAGGAGTGCCAGTGCCCAGATTAGCAAGCTGTAAGACACAAAAGTTTGCTTTGCTTTATAGAATGCTTCCTAAGCCATCATAACTCTGTCACAGCTTCCCATATTCAGCCCTAGCTGGATATATAAATGATTAACTTCCATCAATATGAGCTGCTATTCATTGGACAGTATATAAAAGTTTGTACTCCACATGGGTAAAGTTGATTTTACCCCTAGAATGAGAAGCAAGAACTGCAAATAATAATCATTAACTGCAAATTTCTCAGGCCATAGGATGGTAATGAATCCAAAAACTGTTCTGAAATAGTCTAAAGCAGTGTTTGGTAAAAAAAAACCAGATCATAAATATTCTTTCCTATTACATGCATATTCAGTTCCTCTTTGCAAGCCTTTACTAGCCAAAAAGTGAGTCCTTCCCTCCTAATAGATAACTTTCTGGCCCCCTCCCCAGCTAGAATTTATTCTGAAGACTCCACAGAGATGGAAGAGCTTATTATATTTGAGGTAATTGTAAGGTACCAGGATTGAATTTGAAAAGCTATGCAGCACAAGGCTGTACTTGGTATTTATTCTATAACGTGAATTTTTTTTTTTTTTCTTTTTTACAGTATGGTCAACCTCAACCACTTCAGAGTATGAAGAGTGAGCTGAAATATGCTGAGATTTTTAGCATGTACTTTTATGGAGAGGGAAACATCATCAAAACCAGAGGGAGACTGACATGCACAACTGTACAGAAAGATGTTTTGCCCTGTGTCAAGAAAGAGACAAGAGATGAAGAAGAAAAATAATTCTTTAAACCTCAAATTGACTGTGCCTGGTGACTAGACAATGGATAGCTGAAGATGAAGGAAAAAAACATGACAGCAGTGATGAGAGCAAAGAAAGCATCAAGTGTGCTTGCTTTACAAACATAGCATTCTAAGAATGCTGCAAATTATTAATGCTTTTAGAAATGTCATTGTTTCTCATCATCATTCCATTATGACATCAGGAAAAAATATATGGTGCTTTAAAATATATTTGAAGTGATTTTTTTAGCTACCTCCAGGAAATTTTGTAGTGTCTTTAAATTTCATCTCTGACATATAAACTTTACTTATGCATCTCAGTTACGTAAGTCAGAAAAAAAACCTCTCCCTTTTCTAAAAAACACAGACACAGTTGTGAGTGCAACCTGAAAGTCTCCTGTTTTAGAACACAGTTTGGTTCAGCAAAATAGGAAATTGCTTCGAGAGTACATGTTGACATTTATAATTTAGCTAGGCCTACCTAAATATTTCAGAGGAAAATTACCCTGAAAATAAAAAAGAGAGTTTGATAAAACAAAACATTAAAGGAGGTCAGTTAAAAGCATTTCCCTTTTTCTTGGAAGGAATAATAATATTTAACACAGGGGAAAAACTGCTTGATGTGGAGGCAAAACAAAGATCAAAGTGAACAGGCGAGTCAGTGGGTCATACTGCAGAAGAAGGGGGATAACCAAAAAAGAGGAAATTCAGAAATAGAAAAATTAGAAAGAATTGTATTTAGGGAAAAACTAAATTTAGTAGTTTGCTATTTTGAGGAATATGGAAGAGAATTCCAAACGAGGAAATATGATACGAGGGGAGATACGAGATACGAGATACGAGATACGAGGGGAGAACTTCGAATGTTGGCTGCAAAATTTTAAAATTTTACAGCTCCTTCTTCATTTTGTCAGTACCGCAACATTTAATGTTTTAATTTTATTTTTCATAGATTCAATATCTAGTAAAAAGCAGGGGAAAAGCAAAACAATCAGTGCTTATAAGAAAGGCAGCAATTCTGCAATTGAACCATCAATTGATGTAAGTTACTGTAAATGTTTGAATTTCCCTGTACTTGGTACCTTTTTTCCAGACTGGACATCTGAGGCACCCTTAATGACTGAGAGAACAGGTTATGAAATCTCACAGCTTTGTCCCATTTAAAATTTTTTATATTTTATGATGTGCACGTACAGTTTAAGTCCTACAGTAATATCAACATTAAGGAATAGAATAAGCATGTTTTCCAGTGGAATAAATGACCAAAAAATATTTTGGTAGCAAACATTTTTCTTTTCCCCTACACATCAGATTTCATATTGTACATTAGGACATTTCACTGCCTAAATTAACAGTCTCTGTGATTAAAGCCATTGATATATGAGTAAATATGAATTGTAGGTCACAAAGCATATAAGCAGGGTAATACAAGTCAGACACTGTTACCTTAAATCACTGGGCTGTGCACATCACAGACTGTGAAGTTAAGCAGAGATGTGATTTTGTATAGACTTGCAGTGTAGAAACTTGTTAAGATCACCCAAAAAGAGAGCAATGGTTTTAACTGCTGAGATAGACATTTCCATTCACACATTGGTATAATCCAAGGTCTTCCATTGCCCTGATTCAGACAAGAAATGTGGGGGAAATGTAGAGCAGTTAACTTCCTGCAACTCTTCTAGAACAGAGAGAGTTCTTGGAGGTATTGGCAAGATACTGACATAATAGATATTCTTCTGAAATACAGTCACAAATTAAGAAGAAAGTTCTTCACAAGATGAATATTCTGTTACTTTAAGAAAACAAGAACTCAGTTTGGGTTCATATTGGCTAAATATCCTGAAAATTGCATCATGCAAGCCATGGCCCTAAAAATATTGTCTGCCAGACTTACATGCACACACACGTCCTCTAATCAGAACTGAAAATGCTGACCTTATAAGGAAGTACTGTGAGTTGATTGGGTGGCAACAGTATTGATGCTGGGGACTGTTACTCCATGTTAAACTTCAATTTAGTCTTCTTTTGCAACAGTTTTCAAGTATTCTGATGGGACATAGATGCCCAGATTGCTTTGCTATAGATGATGCAGACATATGGCTATTCTGTATTGAGATTGACAGTGCCATGACAACATGCAGAGACCAAGCAACAAAAATAGCCACAAACCATTGGTTTCTTAGCTGGTTTGCTGGTGAGACTAAATAGGCAATACTTGGAAAAGGCAATTTACTTAGTGTGAGAAAATCCTGTAGGACAGTAAACTTGCAGTTTTGCTTTATCCACAAAAGCCCTGCACCTCATACAGTGAGCTCCTTGTCTCTGACTAAGATATTACAGCAGTAATGAATGGGTCTCTGTGTCCCATGTGAAGCCACAGAAAGGATAATTTTATTTTCTAAGGAAGATAAAAGAAATTATGACTTCCCAGACACAACGGAGCCTGGCAGTAAGAAAAGTTTCTGAACATGATCATGGAGTATATATACTGTGTTGAACCCTTCCAATTCCCTGGTTGCAAATATTGGTTTATACTATCTAATGTGGAATTTTGCTGTGCCACCAAGTACTGTTTTGCTTTCAATTTCCTTATCCAGAATATTTACAGAGCTGTATAACAATCCAGTGTGCATTTCCCAGTATACCTGTTAATAGTGTAAATGGGATAATGGGCATTTTCACAAGCTTATATTTTTAGAGGGAGAAGAAACATTCTAAATTTTATTTCTGTGGCTACAATTTTAACCACAAAATATGAAGGAAGACAGGAAGTAAAAAGACTGGTAGTAAGTTGCATTAGTATTTATCAGATGACTTCAATGTATGCACCAAATAAAACAGAAAATGTTTGCTTACTGAATGTAAGCAACAAAAGAAATATTTGGTTTTACAGACATGTTCCAGATGTGAAGATGGCACAGCAGAAGTTCAGGATGGACCCAATAACTAAATTGCACACTTCTGCTTCTGTGGTAGGTCTGACATATCTGTAGTTTCTAAAAGCAGATGCCCTACCTCATCTGACAGTAGCTGAAAAGCAGACAGTATGATCAAAAGCTTTTCCAGGGTTCAGCGTAATACAACAGTTGTATTTTTTTTTTTGAGGGTTTTTTTTTGGGGGGGTGTGTGTTTGTGAGTCAGGGGTTGTTTTTGTTTGAAATTTATTTTTATTTTTTACTTTTTTTTTCTATATAGCTCTTTTTCTAGTGAAACTCGTTCTCTGAATTACTGAAATGAAAAAGCTACTCCTAGGATTAGATTTTTGTTCTCTGTGGAGTCAACGACTAACTTCAGCTAACTTCATCTACCTTCTTGCCAGCTGAAAACACAAAATATGGTCTTAGTTTTTTAAAAAAAGAAATCAGGTGGAATTTGCAGAATTAAAAACCACTACTCATCATTTTAACACTTACAGAGGTAGAACCTAAGTACTAGATTAATCCTATTGATTTGTATAGGCTGGATAGGAGGTTTAACCTTCTCCAAAATTACTAGAGTTGTACAGTCAGTCCTGAAGTGGATAGACACATCAGTTTGGACACAGAGGACAAACTGTCTTTAGTACACTTTATGCTGGAAATCTCATAGACTGTTTCCATGGGAGAAGTGAGAGCTGTTTTAGCAACCAGCAGGCCAGCACAGTTACATGATGCTTTCCTACTGCAAATGCCTGCTGCCAAATTATATGCTGTTCAGAGCAGCTCTGCTGCAAGAATTACAGATGACTTTCTGTTGATAAGACACCAAGCCCTCTTCAGCCTCCTCTGTAAGAGAAAAAATTACATCAGCATTTAAAAAACATCACCTGAAATGATTTTATTGAGGAAAAATTTCTCAAAAAAACCAGACCTAAATGAACTTCTAACCTGTGGGAAGGGCCAAAGAAATCAAATGACAATATACTAGTAGATTCTTAAAAGTCCATCTGATTTAGCTAACATTTAATTCAGATCAAAGTGTATGCTAATAAACAGTTGCAACCAACATATGAATTCACTGAGCTTGCACATGCAGCTAAAAAGCACAACTGTTTTTGCAGCCAGTATATGATCAAGTCACACTCTTCCCTGTATAAACTCTTCCAGAAACATGGACAGGTTTGCTACAGGAGCCTTTTCAGTCACACTGAAGCCATCCAAGATCAATAAGCCTTATTTATAGTCCATATAGAAAAGAAACTGCTATCTCACTGTGAGATACTGGGATGTGAATGGTTGATGATTCAAACAATCGACCATTTGCAAAAGCACAGGATGCGTTGCTGATGATGCTCCAAGTAACCGCCTAGGTGCAGAGGGGGTGCACACCCATCTCTGGACACTACAGCTGGGTGTTGAACAAGGTAAGGGAAGAGGCTGAAAGGAGGCAAATCCTGGGATGTGGGACGGTGCTTTTTATCATGCCAATGTCCTTACACAAGTGGCTCAGCTTCCCATGTAGCCTGAAGGTATTCATCCTTTCTGATAATTGACTACTAGACTGAACTAGCAGGCAGCTGTAACTGTGTCCCATGATCGACGGTATTACATTATCTGTGTAAAACTCCCCACTCCAGAAGAGGTACCTTGGCATTCCCACTGAGCCTGAGTAGTACTAACCCACTGGACTTTGTGCCTCATGGGCTTCCCCCAGTGGATCAAGACTGCAATCATTGCTTCAACCAACAGACATAAAAATTGCAATAATCAAGTCTCATCTCTGGATCCACAGATGGTGAATATACACCTTTCTAATCTTATCCTCTCTTTCTCTCTTTTCCCTTATACATTTTATTAAGTGTTAATTTTTATGCTTTTATACTGTTGAATTTCTAACCAAAATTGCTAAATTTTAAAATTTGTGAAGTATCTTATTCTACCCTAATGTTCTAAATTTTGCAAGTAAAATTTTGATATTGAACCTCCCAGGAATTTTTTTTTTTCCTGTGCACTGCTCAGAGTAAATCAAACAACCTTCTCCAAGTGGACCAGGAAGTAACAATGACTCAACAGCTTCCCAGTACTTTGCGTAAATAACCACTAAGAAGAGTCAAAGTCCTCCATTAGTGTGGTAATACAGGCATTTGAATATTAGCCTTGCAATGCAGCCTTCTCATGCACTGTGTATTTTGGGAAAATTGGGATCCACCTCTGTTTGAAATAAAAGCACAATTAATAGCAAGCACCTGCATGATGTAGGTTGTCTTGATCTCAGCTCCATGCACTCAATTACTATAGCATGATACGTCCTTTGTTTCAATCTGATAGCACCAGAGCTGCAAGTCATCACATTAAGTCATCTGGAACTGCCTACTGCCATACACATCAGCAGCACAAAGCTGAAGTAAGGTTTACACTGTCCCTGAACAGAAATCATGATTGCCACAGCAACCATACACTGTGGTACAGGAACAACAGGGAACGTAGAGGCAAGAAGAAAATATCTATTACTTGTTGCCATGAGCTAGAGATGGGATTTTTTTTTTTCTTTTAGCAGGAAATTAATCGAATTGTCTCTTGCTGCTTTGTGGAAACGTGTTCCATGAATGAATGGATGCACACAAAATTATGCTCACTGACCACACTGTTTGTTCTGCAATTCCTTGTTGTAATGGAGTAGCAGGCAATGATACTATCAGTTTGCTTAATGTAGTCACTGAAACTTCAAATATTCAAGCAAACAAATTAAGTGGAAAATGGCCATGGTAGTAATACGAAAACAAACTTAGGCAGCAGGTGGCACACACTTTACTGCTGGAGTTAATGTGCCATTTTTTATTACAAAGGTGCTTAGATTGGGCGTATCCCAATTCATAACAATTTCTATTTTCTACTCAATGGATAAAAGATTGGGTGTATTCACTCTAAAAACAGTATTTTGGAATTATTAGTTTTATGACAAACATCTCTCACTGCCACAGGTGTGGTTGTTTTCTAGGACACAGACCTTTCTGGCTTGCCGAAGTGGCCTTTCCCAGTGGCTGCCCAATGAAGCTCCACAGACAGACCCATGCAGCTTGCTAGAAAACACATTCTGGCTTCTGAGAAATTCACATCATAATTTGTGAAAAAAAACACTCCAGCAACATGCCAGTCCAAGCTGTAAAATGAAGTGTTCCCAATAGAGCAGCCTGTATTAGTCAGAAAACTCAGACACCAGATTTACTGTCTTTAAGGGAAAATACTAAGACTAATTTGTTCATTGAGATGGAAGTAAATATTCCTTTGAAAGCTGAAAACAAACTTCTGACCTATTACCCAACACAATGTGTTTTTCAGGGATGTGCTAAAGTGAAGTCTCCTAGCCTGCTTCTTGACTACTTGGCTTTGGTGAGCCCTCATGCTCTTGGAACAAACTTTTTAAAAGAATTCTATGCAAATGTGACAATAGAGAATCTCTACAAATAATCTATAAAATACTATCTTATCCTTGTAATCTACAGCTATATGTACACAGTCATGTGTAGCCTACTGCATTTTAAATAGATTTTTATACCATAGGCCTCATTAAGCACCTTGGTCCAAATGCATTTGTGAACAAAACTGATGCTTGCAATGTTAACTCAGATAAGTATATAATTTTGTAAAAATTATTCATTGAATTGAGAAGTGAAAATTGCTCTCTCTTGCAAATCTAACATACCTAGATCACTCTTCTAGGGCCTCACCTACTCATTTATCTTGTATACTTCAGATTTTATTCAACAAAAGCTTTAAACTTAATCAAATAAGTGGAACATTACACATAATAATAATAACAACAACAATAATGATACTTCCTGGGCATACAATTCAGAGACCATTACTTAAGAGTGAAATCCAAAATGTAAGGAGTTGAAAAATCTCATGATCTGAGAAAAGGGGTAATTTTTTCTATGATTATGCTTTTTCCTTGGCTAAAACACTTGCATCAGATTTATATAACTGATGCCAGTCTTTTCACACATTTTAAGCAGGTAGAGAAGGAACAATTATTTCCAAGAAAGCTTTTTGTTCCTTGCATTTGTTACTTGCATTTTATTTTTGTTCTCCTCGTCTGTGATTCAGCTGTATTGATGTACTTTACGAGCATCTTCCTGCCTGTACCCTGTTTGCACTCAATTATTTAGTGGCACACAGAAATAAGACAAGCCTCTCCTGCACGCCTACTCTGTTATTTATAAATCCAGCAGCTGCAAAATCAGATAAGCAGGCACACTGACTACGCACACACAGAATAGCCATGATCAATTTATCTGCTGAGCTCTCAGACACAATCTTTTGCATCTTACTTCTATTTTTTGATGGGTTGATCAGAATAATGTTGGTCCGTTCATCAAGCAGTGATTTGCCTTAAGTAAAACCAAATCAGAGGGTCAAGTTTGAGGAAGGACAAAAACTGGGACAGATATGGCAATGTGAAGCATCTGGCTTTGTAGGAATGGTGGTGTCACCACTCACCTCTGGGAGTACTTCCCAAGGTCATCCATTTCCTCTGGTTATACTGCCTCATGGTGCACCATGAGCACCACCCTTCTTTTACATAGGTACAGGATGTTGTGAGTTTTGCAGAATACCACCAGCCTAGCAACCACACCTCAGACATAAAATCTTTCTAGCATACCAATATTAGAATTAGCTGAGTACAACTTAGGTGCTAGACAGAAGAAACTATTCTAATGTATTATCTTTATATATGGTTAGGCTAGTGTTACAAATTCAAATTCAGAATACATAATTTTGGGCACACTATCTCCTGACTAATAGCTCTTCACAACATTAGTAGGTAGAGAATGTCAGTGGTGACAGACGTTGCATATCTGCGAAGGAACTTGTAACAAATGCACAACCTTGCTTGGAATAAAAATCTTAATGTGAATACTGCAGACAAAATCTTCACAGTCATTTTTCAGTGGCAGGGTTTGTTCAAAGCCTGACGACTTGTTCTGGATTTAGATGTCTGGAATAATCAAGAATTGTATTTTTCTAGTCTAGATAATTCAATGTCTGCCTCTGCTTTCTACTCATCATTCCTGCTTTGTTCCTGCCTTTGTGCTCCTCTCTCCCTTCTCCATCTCTTCCTCATTCTTTTCTTTTGTCTTCCATCTATAAGTATGTTTTTTATGTCTATATGAAGAACAGTGGTTTACAAGTAGATGCTGTTATTATTATTATTACTACTACTACTGAAATGGCCACAAAATAATAAATGCTGTTACCCTAAAAAAAGTCACTCTGTGAATCACTGATCAGAGATGTTACAGCAAAGTCATTTTAGGGCACTATCATCAACCTGGAGTTCCCAGAAGCTGTTTGTTTGTGAACCAAACCCAAACGTTAGAAGAAAGATTAAGTTGTAAAATTGAAGCATGTCTGTCCAGTCAGTTTGTGACAAATAAAAGCCTCCAGAAATGAATTGCAAATTTTTACAATGTGCTTTTTCTTCAAAAATATTTCTGCAAAAGCAGCCTCATTGATCTCTAAGAAACTGTTGAAAGATCTTGTGCTCTGCAGGAGAAACAAGCATGTGCTCAAGGGATAGCTTTGCCAATGCAGAACGTGAGCCTCAGAGACAAGCTGCTTTCCTTTCATGTCACGTATCTCCACAGTAAGGTAAATAGCCGTCATGATACTTCTGCAGCTCTACAGCATCTTTGAAATACAATCCCAGGGACAGATGCATAATTATGCCGCCTTCTGCTCTGTAGTTGCCTGAGGTAGAATTTTAGTCATGATATGCCTGAGGATGACTGAAAAATAGTAATATCCATACCCTATTAGCTGGATTCTATGCTGTCAAAGGAAATGTAGAGGAATTTACAAAAGGGAACAGGTCTGTTGCATTAATCACTTTAAATGCAAAAATATTGAGTAAAGCAAACAAAACCATAGCATGATATCACTTTGGAATCCAGATAACAGAGATCAGATGTGTGATACTTTGCAACAGGCACATAAAAGACTTGATCAAAGCAATGCATTGAACTCAACATACCAGCTCCTTCTTCTTCATGCACTCCATGAGGATAATGAAGAGGTGCTGTGCCTGGGTTCGGGTGTATGTGAAAGTCTTCTGGATGGTAACTAGCAACTGGTCCCTCAAAGACTCGTTGATAAGTCTGAAATTCAAAAAGAAAAGATTAAGTAAAAAAACAGACATGAGGGAACACTGTAATTTCATTTCAACTTTTTCAGGGACAAAAGTCAAAAAAATAAGAGTCAACAGATCACTGAAGGTTGTTTTGGACAGGTTTCAAGTTCAAGAATTGCTGAAACTATGAGATACATTAGAAAACACTGTTCTAGGAAAACTCTGATTGTGCTGAGGTCCCTCATCTACAAAGTTTTCATATCAGTTCCCACATATTGCATGACAGAAGGTCATTCAAACTATCAGCTCTGTGGGATTTCCTAACAAAAACAAGAACCACGCTGACAGTCTGAATTTGAGGGAGTCCAACACTTTTAAGTTAACTGAAGACTCCTTTCTACCAGTGAGTTAGAAAAATTCAATTAATTTTATGAAACTGGGAGCATTTATGTTGTCAGTGGTTTTGATTTTAGTTTGAATATGTCAACTCACCCTACTGATGCTATACAGGACCTCATAAGCAAACAAACAAATTTGTCTATTCCTCACTCCACTCAAAGAAAACATTTTGATTTTGGACATGTTGATCTTCTCAACAACAAATGGGAGCTCAAGAGTACCCATTTCATATTTCTCCTCAGTGCTAAGGTCAGTACATGCAAAAAGAGGCCCAACTGCAGAAATAAATAGTAATAGTACATGAAATATAAGTACTTGAACCCTTCCTCTTCCTAACAAAAAGCCTATTCCTCAGGACTTTTCTGGGTGAAACATTTCTGTTCTCAATGTCAAAATTACAAAATAGTGGGCTTTAATTTAGAACATGTATCCTTTGATGCTTCTACACTACAGCAGCTTTCTCACTTAAAAATTATAACTCAGTGTTTCAAATTAGCTAAGTTGGAATATTGTATGGGATAAGTCATCCAGTGGAGTGAAAATCATATAATCTTCACGTCTCATATTTTAGGCCAGAAGATAAAGTATTTAGTCCTGCAGCAACTGCAGTGAAATATCAGAAGCAGCAGGTATTTAAAAGCCATTTTTAGCTTATGGCAGCTGCTTTGGGAGAGCAATGACCAAATCCTTCGTTTCTGCATACTATTGGCTAAAGTTGCGTGTACTTTTCCGCAGTGAGGAGGCACAGATGAGACTGCAGGATATTCATTACACCACCGAATTTCAAATCTGATTTCATTATCTAGTCTTTATATCTGCAGCAAACATTAGAAAAGGCAACAAATGGGAATGGGAAAGAAGTGCATGGAAGTATATAGAAGATCTGACATATGGAATGCATATATTTTCTACCATGTGAATTTGATTTTGGCTGTAAATACTCCTGTTGCATAGAACTTTGACTTCAAAATGAAGCCTGGAAGGCACATGTCTATGTGTTTGGATTAAAATGATTTTACTTGGGGTTTTAGATTATGCTAACAGTTTTTAGACTATTCTTTCTAGGCCTGGTTTCTGCTGTTGTTTTCTGCTTTATCACAGACTCCCTATGAGTGGTGAGTCTACCTCTGCTCTTTCTGTTTTCATCTAGGAGCAGTCTGGCCCTAGATGTGCTATTTCCTGGGATACTGGAGAGGCAGCAACAATGCATCTACTGCTCATACATTAGGCGAGCACTCCTTCCCTGCACCATGACCTGCCTCCCTCACAAAAAGGCAACACATGGTGAGTTAAAACTTCCAGCCCTCTTGGTGGACAATGTTCGAACTGGCAGCAGAGGACTTGCTGTGTGGGAATTATAAGAGAGATAATCTGACCTCCTGTACAGGAGCAAGGATGTTGCAAGCACATAGGGACATGAAACAAGATGTCAAGGACACAGGTAGAAATGTAAGACCGTGCTAAAGAGAATCAGCTTGGAAAGACTGATACCCAGACAAGCACTAATATACTTTGAGTTGCAGCTTAGTAGGTTGTATATGATATAATTACTGATTTCAGGCTC